>CAUYQG010227245.1:0-20009 GCA_963574415.1 Tarsius wallacei
GGATTGCCTGAGCCCGCGGGTTCGAGACCCGCCTGGGCAACTTGGTGAGACCTCATCTCTACAATAAATCAAAAATTAGCCGGGCGTGGTAGCGCGCGCCTGTAGTTCCAGCTATTTGGAAGGCTGAGGCGGAAGGATCGCAGGAGCCCAGCAGATTGAGGCTGCGGTGTCAGGGAGAGGCCACTGCACTCCAGTCTGGGCGACAGAGTGAGACTCCAACTCAAACAAACAAACAAATAAAAAATAAGAGACCTTACTGTAATTTTGTTAAAGTACCCTCTGCTCTCCAAATACAGCATTACATGTTTCTTTCCACATTCCCAAATTCATAGGTTAGATACATGTATTGTTAGAGTGGTGGATGGAGGCTTCAGTCTTACCCTCAGAAGAATTATTTGCACTATATCCCTGCTCACCAAGCAGCAATAATTACAAAATAGTTTTTAAATATAGGTCTTGCTTATAGCAGTAGAGTGTGCAAAAATGCCCCTAGGCCATATGAAAATAATAGATTTTACACAGTGGGAGAGACTCTTCAGAGCTGTGTAGTACTTAAAGACAGGAAACTCATCAAGAATGCTATATTCCTGCACATAATAAGCAGAAATGAAACTGATATGAGAAAGAGGATAGAATAAAAACAAATAAAAATAACTGAAGTTAAGCAAAATCTAAATAGTGTCAAGTACTGAATACATTAACTATGAAAGAATAATTTTCACTTGTCTGGCAGAATTGCAGTATGGTTCTATTGTATGCTATTTCAGTTGCATATATTGGACAGTGTCAATCATTAGGGCTAGTGTTATTTATCCCAGCCATTCACATTTCTATAGCAACAGTATACATGTTTATGCAATTATATATTATTATATCAAATCATGCTTGATGTATTTTAGTACTAGTTCCTGTCCTAAGCTCATCCAAGTTTTGTATTTATTCACTGTCTAATGGAAGATTCCAGCAGCACCCGCCCCCTGCTTCTTTCCTAGCATGAATCTAGGCAAGTAACACATGAAGTGAAACAATAACTAAAAATTCAACATTGAGACTGAATCCAAACAACTGAAGTCTCATTTCATTTTAGCTTAAAAGCTACTAGTTTTTGACATATATTAATTATATTTGTTTTCATAAGTAAATTTTATACTAATCAAAATTTTAATTTTATGACGTTTTCCAGACAAGGGATTATATAAATTTTAACTATATCATCATTTTAATCATAGATTTATTTTAATGATAAAAATGTATCACCCAACAATAAGAAGAACATAAGGCTGATTTCAGAGACATTAAAGTAAATAGAAACAGTAGTTCTTTTATTACTTAGTAGACTTGATTAAGAAGCTACAACTTTAAAGGAATGTAATAATACACAATTTTTTCCCTTTCAGAATAGTGTTAACACTTTAACATACTTGGTCTGGTCATGTCAAAATATACTCTTTTCTCTGTTTTTGAAGTTTCTCTTACCAGTAGTAACAGCTATATTTGTTTTAATCTTTGCTGGCACTTTAAGTCACCTACCTTACTAGGTAGTTTACTAGATGAAACTTTTTCCATTTTTGTTTGTAGTACTGAGTCACTTTATTTTGTGAATATACTTTTAAAATCTATTTTATCAAATTTATTTGGTCATATTAGCAAGACCGACTACATGTGTAACATATCTTCTTTAAAATTTTAAATCATTTTAATGAGTGACATACCTTTTTCACCTCTCCAATTTCTTGCCCCTTTATTCATTGCTATTTGATATGTAATTTCTGCCTTTGATCCGTGTATTTATTCAGTTTCATTGTCCAGGCATAGAATCATTACACTGTAACCATAGCTGACATGAGATTTCTGTTTTCATAATTCTGCAAGTGTTTCCAAAAGTCCTTCTATAAAATGTAAACACCAGAATGGGTTGAAGTTCTTTATTTCTCCTAAAAATATTACAGTGTGAAAGAAAGCAATGGGAAAAATCAATATACCTACAATATTATATAACATGGGATATGGGAAAATTATTGATAAGCCTACAATACTAAATACACTATTACCTAACAGTATCTGTTCATATATTTACATGGATTCATGACTATAATAATTGTGTATGTAACATTTTATATTCTAATTTTTGGCCTATACCTTATGAGCATCATTTTCATAATTATTTTTTAGTGAATATGTACTATTTTATTTTATTTAGAATGAAAATTGACTTAAAAAACACTATTTCAAGTAACATCATTTAACTGAAATGGATATTATTTCACGTAGTAGGTGGTAGGTCTTATTTTATCTAATGCATGTTATCTCTACTTAGGAGAAGAATGGAAGAGAAAAAAATGGCAATTAAGACATTGCTTTTCAAGATTTTTTTTTTCTAGTTAAAGAAACACCACTGCTTTTATCACCACTGCCACACAGTTACAGAAATATATTAAATACTCATTTTCATTGAGATAGTCCTAAGGTTAGTAGACTAATGTTGTTCTTTGAATGCCTATTATTTTCTTGTACTATTATCATCATGTCAGCTCGAACTCCTTTTGACTAAAAGAAAATTCTATCAGAGTTCTTCTAAATTCTAAATAAAATTGCTGTCAATTAAGTGATATTGTTTGGTTATCATCATCATACTTATAAGTATAGGAGCAGTAGTAGCATGATAGTATGTTAATTCTAGATCAAATTTATGATAAGAAAACTTTCTTTTATTAATTTTTAAAATATATTTTAAAGATGTGGGGTACAATTCAGGATTAGGTTCATAGGTAGTCATCATACATGTGAAGTTTGGGCCTCCCATTAGTCCTCACTTCACCTGGTTTGCGATCAGGTATACTTACTGATACTAAATTTTCAATGCCAGGCAATTTTTATATAGCTCTTAATATATTTTATAATCAGTATTTTAAATATATGTCACCAATCTTTGGTTATTGAAGCTTAATTTTATTATTTTAAATGGCTAAATTTCATGCCTCTGGGATTTTAGTTTTACTGACTTGCTTTTCTGTCGTTATTTTTCATAACTTTGATACTAAGCCTTTGAGTCAGAATTCAATTCTGAATTATAATATCCTTCATATGGGCAAAAACAGTTTACTTTGTGGTTTTTTATTTCATGACACAATTTCCAGGAAATCAATTTGGGGGGGTGGGGAATGGATACTGCCAAGACATATTTTGTTCTTCAAAATGTCCTAAAAATTCATGACCTAGAAACAAATAAGTAATTTGGATATTTTTCTAAGAAATCTTTGGGTTTGCTATACTTAGATCCAAAAGACCCAGAGGAAAGAAGAATCTAAGAATTAGTCCTAGGCATAACTGGGAAGTAACTGGCAAATAACATTTTTTTTCAGTGTACATTCTCCTATTTTCTATGTATTCCCTTTCTTTTCCCAGCAATTCGGTGGTGTTCTCTTTAATTTCCTTCACACTGCTCCTGGAGTCCCCCATGTTTCTCTAGGGCTGTGTACTGTAATAAAGTACCCTGTTTCAGAGGTGGAATTCTAAGTGTGTGTGTGTGTGTGTGTGTGTGTGTGTGTGTGTGTTTTAAATTTTTTTGGTGCCATTTCTTCTTTTCCTCTAAGTAAAGCATAATGTATGTGTCATTATAATGAAGTCTTTTAAACTGAGTGACTTGAAATGTCTGATAAATTAATGATGCTCTGAGGTTCCTAGTCTTAGGTAGGTAAATATCTATTCTCTTATTGAGTTCATTCTTCATGCTCTTCTCCTAAGCTTTGCCCCCGTTCCACTCTACCAAGTGACTGGCTGCTTGTTTGTCTCAAGAATATACTATTGATTTCTGAAACAGATAGAAAGGGTTTGTGTTCATCTGCTTACCCATATGAACTAGAACAATTGCTCTCTTCCAGAGTCAGGAATGGGTCACTTCGAGTGAGCCTCCTGAGAGTACTGATTTTCAAGCACAACATGGTGATTTGGTAATAATCTTGGATGTTGTTTCTGATACCTTGTGTTCATTTGTTCATCCATTCATTCATTAATTTATTGCAACATGTATTTATATATGTATTTATTGGGCATTTACTACATGTCAGGCATTATGGATCACACTAGGGTATAAACAAATTCTTTCACCTTCTTCAGCATGCTTATAGTATGGTGACATCATTAGCTCATAAGGCTTTAATAAAAGACACAAATATGTTTACAGTAAGATACATTTCATGACAAAACGAGTTTGCATAAGTTGCTTCATGATAAAAATAGGTAGTATTTTAAAGTAATCTCAAGGATGAGATGGTTCTGAAAGAAGGGACACTTTAGTTGAATTCTGAAGAATAAGGAGAAATAATTTACAGGTTGCAAAGAAAGAGCACACCAAGCGAGAGGGAGAGGATGAGACAGTCTAATCTTCTCAGAGACCCAAGAAGATTGTTGAATAAACAGAACATTTCTCTTAGCAGCAACTTGGGAGAATACTAGTTTCCTTGCAGCTTTGCCAGAAAATAATATTGAAAATTACCAAAGTATTTTTTGTTATTTGAATATATAAAAATCAATTCTCATTGATGGTTAAATGCACGTTTTTACTAGCAAGGATAATCATGTTCTTTTCATATTGTCTTCCAGCAGCACTAATTTGTTTCATATACTTTTGCATTTTAGTGTTTTCAGTTTGTACTATCTCTTTGAATATTAAAAACAGTGACTCTCTTTTCTTCTGTAGACATTTATTTTTCCAGTTTACTTTTATTTCCTTTAATTTAGATGTTTTTCATATTTAAGGAAGTTTCTTTCAATTATTGTTATTTAGAGTTTTTGCTAGACATGTGTGTTAGAATTTCATCTTGGCCTGTTCATAAGTTAATCATAAGATTTAGCTTAAGAATTTAAAGATATGTAGAAATCATTTCTTCATAATGCCCTTATTTTGCCACTATTATTAATCATAATAAGGTCATGATCTTTTCTTTGAGAAAATGGTTTTCAGGTTTCATTCCATTTGGTCTTTGTATATAAATCAAGATGATAATTTATAATCTATGATCTAATATGGGCATCATTTATGTATTTTTAATTAAGTTTTTTTTATTATGGAGATGTGGAATACAAATAAGGATCAACTACAAAATTAGGCTGCATGCAGGTGAAGTCTGGGCTTGCAACTGGCCCTCAGTCCCCCTGGTATAGGATCAGATACCTTTTGTGTGGTTATTTGGCTGCCTTCCCTTCCTCCCCTAGCAGTGCCCAGCTACTGCCGATTCCTCCCTTGTGCTAATGATATTGGTGTTCAGGGCCTACTTATGAATGAGAACACGCGGTGTTCAGTTATTTGTTTCTGTGATAGATCACTCAGTATGATAGTCTCCAACTCCATCCAATTTGAGGCAAAGTCTATGATTTTGTTCTTTATGGTTGTTTAGTATTTCATCATGTATGTGTACCACATAGCAAAAACATGATACCAACCTTACCTCTCATCGAAAGTGGTTTGGATGAAGAAAATGTAATATGGGTATCTTTATTTATTTTTATGAGTTGTACATATTTTCCATTTATTTTATTGTAGCATGATGTTTAACCTTTTTCTTTTTCTAACTGTTGTCATACAAGTAAATTATGAAACACCAAGAAATAAGTAAAGGAATAAAGAAACCACCAAATATATTTATTAAATATGTTGTCAAAAAAAAAAAAACTGCCATCATTGCCAACAACAAAAACGTTTAACTTAAATGGCAAACTTGTATAAAGGGATTTCTGTGTTGATCTTTCTAATTTTTTCCAAATTAGTGCAACTTTTTTTTTATTCTTTATGGTTCTATTTTCTATATCTGCATCAAATACTCAGACTAGGACTTTTTGGTATTTGATCATATTCAATAAAATTTTGATGAAAAATTTGGAAAGAGTTTTCCCTAGTGGTATGAATAACTGTTGTACCCAGAGTTGCTTTAATTATGTTTATTAAGTTTCTTTATCTCTTTTTGTTATGTGATATTTGATACAAACAAAATAATATATGTAATGTTTTTATAAATTAGGGTACATAATAAAACATTTTTATCCATGCCTAAATTGAAAATTACCAATGCAATGAATTCATTTATTTTTACTATTTAATAATCCATTATATGATTACCTATGGTTTACTTCTCTATTTATTGTTGATAGACAGACTTTTTTTGTTTGTTGTTGCTATTGCTAACAATATCAGTACATTTATACATTTCACACATAATTGTTGGTACACATATATAAGGTTTTCTCTGAGGTTTTTCCTTAGGAACAGAACAGCTCAGTCACAGGGTATGCATGTTCAGCTTTATAAGACAATGCCAAATTATTTACAAAAGTGGATGTATCAGTTTACACTTCTGCCAACACATGTAAGTGTTCCAATTGCTGCACATGCTCATCAACATTTATTAGACTGCTCCTTTTGTTTTCCTGACTAATGGGTAAAAAAAGATACCTCACAATAGTCTTAGATTGCATTTTCTAGATTACTAGTCAGATTGGTCAGATTTTCATTTGTTTGTGGGACATTTATGTTTTTGCTTCTTTTTCCCATTTTTATTTTGCATTATAAGTCTGTTGCATATTGATTTGAATGAATTCTTTATACATCACACAGGTGTATGTATATATGTGTAATTTGTTGACTGGATAGATAGATAAATCTGTATATTATCTCAATTTGGTGGCATATATAGTGAATCCTTTCTCCCAGTTTATGGTGTATGTTTTTTACTTTCTCTGGTGTATGTTTTTTGCTTTCTCTAGGTGACTTTTGATGTAGAAAAGTTTAAAATTTTAATTTAACTTAACAATCTTTTTAGATTAATATTTTTTGTTTCCTACTTAGAAAATATTTTCCATCCTGCAATGGCAAAGTTATGTTCTTTTATTTTCTTCTAAAAGTTTCAAGTTTTGCCTTTTTCATTTAAGTCTTCATTAACTTAGTGATATATGTTTTGTGAATGGTATGGTAGAGATCAGTTTATTTTATTTTATGTATCTAATAAATGATTCACTGTTTTGAGTAGTTCGTGTCTTTTCTGTTATATGCTGTTTCCACTTATGTATGGCCTTGTTTCTGGGCTTTATTTTAGAATTTGTGAATTATTCAACCTTTGAACCTCACTGTGTTAATTACTGCAGATTTCATAAGACTTCATTTTTCTTAGAAGTGTCTTGGCTATTCCCAGCTATTGCATTTTTATATGAATTTTACAATCAGCTTGTCAGTTTGCATGAAAGCCTTTGGGATTTTCATAGAAATAGCACTGACTCCATAAATCAGTATGGGAAGAATTCTGAGTGATATTGAGTCTTCCTATTGATGAACATTTTATTCTTCTTTCTTTATACATTATTAACATTTTTAAATTAACTTTATATTTCCTATATAAAGACCATGTAAAATTTCTAAAGATTTATTCTCACATGTCTTATGTTTCTTAGTTACTATCCAAAATTAGATTTCCTATAGTAACAATTATATTGTGCAAATCCTGAAAGATTTTTTTGCTTTTTTTCAAATCTTCTACCTGTTCTTTTCCCCCCTGATTTCTCAGCAGACAACAACTTCTATACTGTTGAAAGAAAGCAATTTTGTGGGCATGCTCTTTCTATTTCTGCTTTTGAGAAAATTTAAAGAGGGTCTTGAAATGTTGCCCAGGCTATTCTGGAACTCCTGGGTTCAAGCAAAACCTTCTGTCTCAGCGCCTCTAGAACCTGGGACTATAGGCATGCACCACCAGCTTGGCCTATTCTTATTTTTACAGGGAATATTTCCAATTATTTTGGAAAATGGTCCCTAAGATTAAAGAAGCTCTATTACTATAGAGACATTTGAAAAACGGAGCAGATGTTGACCTCTATCAAATAGTTTTTTTGCTGTTAAGAAGAGCTCCTCCCTCACTTATTTCTCTATTGAATCTAAATTACAGCTTGTTCTTGTTAAACTCTCTTTGCATTTTGTGATTAAACCATGCTTGATTATATACTTGATCTTAGCCAAAAGGCTGAGAAGCGATCCTACTTGATTATAATATATAGTCTATTATTTTTATATTTTTCTGGCTTCAGTTTAGTAATTTTTTTTTTCTAGAATTTTGGTCTATAATTTTCTTATACTGCATCTGTCTGCTTTGAGTGTTAAGGGTGGGTGTGTTGCTTTTTTCTTTTTAAAATTTGTTCCATAGTGTGTGAGAATAGAAAGATCAGTTCCTTCAAAGTTTTACAGAATTTACTTTTTGCCTGTATATTTATCTGAGTCTTGTGTGACGTTTTTGCCCCCTTTCCTTCTTTTTTTCTGTTTTTAATTTAGAAATTTTTATTGCCTACTAGCTCATCTGATTTTAACTCTCAATGTTTTGTTGAGTTAGCTACATATTTTTCTAATAATTTTTATTTTTATTTTCTTAGAGACAGTGTCTTACTCTGTCACCCAGGCTGGAATGCAGTAGCACAATCACAACTCGTTTTGTAGTCTTGAACTCCTGAGCTCAAGTGATCTTCCCACCTCAGCCTCCAGTCCCTGGGACTACAGGTCTGCATCACTAAATCTGGCTGATTTCTTTTCTTTTCTTTTCATTTTTAATGTAGAGTTCAGGTTTCCCTACATTGTCCTGGCTGGTCTCAAATTCCTGTCCCCATTTGATGCTCCTGCCTCAGCTTCCCAAAGCACTGGGATTCTCCCGGGCTTTTTCCAGTAATTTTTAACTTTCATCTATGTTTTATAGTAGTTTATCATAATGTTTATACCATTCCTTTTCTTTCCCACTGAATTATTCCTTCTGTCCCAACTAACAGCAAATGCTTCATATGTGACAGGTAGTTGGCCAAAAAAACTTTTCAAAAATGATTGTATCATTTTTCCCATTTCACTTGTAAGAAAGAGACTCTGAGAGGATAAGTAACTGGTCCAAAGTGACATCGTTGGTGGTAGAGCTGGATTGCACTTGTTAGCTTTAAGACTCACACAGGCTGTTGTCAGTAGGACACAATATCCATTTTCTAATCCCTGAGTTGAAGGAAGTGAGCCATGATATTTGTATAAAAGCATCAATTTGGAGAGAAAGAACACACCTTATAAAATGTTTTGCCATCCATCTATGACTGTAAATCACATTTTAAAGTACTCCAGTTTGCATTTTTATCTGTTACTAAAAATCCTGATAAACTCTATTTTGAATTTCAGGAAAATGTTATGCAACATTCTTGTATAGCTTTTCCTTTTGTGCTTCAAATAAAACCTCAGAGCATTTGTTTGACTCACAGGGACAAACTGTGGTAACTTGGGTTATTGTTGTGCAGTGACTTGATGTTTTTTCTTCCCCAAATATAGTCATTGATTATTCTCAGCCACTCCCTTGAAGACAGAACAATTAATGTTAAACTTGAAACGTCACCACTTTTTATATGTCCACTAACATTTGGCACCTTGCTATACAATGGCTGGGTTGTTTTATGTTCTCTAAATGTTTACACGGTCTCATCTTCATTTTAATGTGCTTCAGCAAGAACAGCTTGCTCTCAGAATTTCTTTGTTTAGCAGATTAGAAAACTAGAATTTCCAGCCTTCCAGGATATTTAATTTGAAAGCATTCATGGTTGCCATTTAAGCTTTCAGCATTTGAGAGTTTGCCATTTCATTATCTTTTTCGTTTTTTTGCCTGATAAGGTAGTATAAATATCACTATTGCGTCTGTCGTATTTATCTTAATCATTCTCTTTGTTATTTTGATAATTTCTTGATTTTATGCAGAGCATAGCATCACTGGTATGTACTTCTCTTACAGTCTTTCTCAGTATTGATTTCTGCTTGTCTCAACCTAGATAGATATCTTACTTATTTTAGTGTTAAGCTGCAGTAACTCAGGCTTCATTGAAATCCATTTTACTTACAGCTGCTTGATTATTTTGAAATTATACACTCCAGTATGTTGAGCCACTGATATCTTTGCAGGAGAGAAAAGGCAATCATCTTCTCCCCTTGAAACTTTAGTTTACTAAGCCAGTGTTCTGTGTCAGGTTTAATGATAATCAGGCTAATTTTGATAAATGTGCTTGGAATCATTACTTGTTAATTATAGTCATTCATAAAAAATAGGGAATTTTATTTATAATGTTACAATATTTGTATATTTTATAGGCAGGCTACAGTATTCCTAGCATTTTGTTATCATGGAATTATTGCGAGCATGGAAGAAATTCAAAGAGTTTGCGGCCTGACTCCAGGGTTGAGGTTTAGTTCCCTTCTAGCTGAGGTTTTCTATTTCAAATCAGTTGGTCTTTATTTATTTATTTATTCAGTGTTTCTAGGAAAAAAAAAGTTTTATGCTTGGAGCAAAGACTGCAAACACCCAAGCAGCATTCTGATTTGTTTCTCTTCTAGTCCCTAATGCATTTACTTTCCTGAAGCTTTGTGCCTTCTTTTTCTTTAATAAACACTTAAAAAATATATTGCTTGTGGTTGTAATTCAGCACAAGGACCTGGGAGTTGCAAGTCTTTCTTGAATACCTGTCTTTTTAGACTTCTACCTTTTACTTTTATTGTCAAACTTACTTTTGACAAAGTTAGAGGAATATTTATTTATTTGTATTGTATTTATTTTTTCTCTATAATAATTTATTTTGTGCCCTTAAAAAAACAGATCTGAGGTGGTTTGCACTTTATTTCTATTCAACAAAAGTTTGAAAGTGAAGAAATCAAGCAGAGTGCAAATGTAAAATAAAGAACAATGTTAATACATACATGGACAGCATAAAGCTTAGTGCACCTTCAAGAAATGGACCACATAACAAACTCTTCTAAACCACAGGTGCCAAAAAAAGAAATATGGCAAGTTACATGACTCACACAGTGTATGCAATATCACAGTGAATGGTGGTCCTGTGGGTACTAAGGTGTGGTGAATTAAACATTTCCAATTATACCACTACTTTATTTTTATTTTATTTTATTTTAAAGATGTGAGGTACAATTTAGGATTAGGTATACAAGTGGTTCTCATACAGGTAAAGTTTGGTCCTCCCTTTGGTCCTCACTTTGCCTGGTTTGAGATCAGGTATGCTTATTGATGTGTCTTCCCTCCTAGGCAGTATCCCACTACTGCCAATTCCTTTCTTACAGTATTATGGCAGATATTCAGGGTATGCTTATGAATGAGAACATGTGGTACTTTGTTCTTTGTTTCTGTGATAGATCACTGAGTATGACAGACTCTAAATAAAAGCAATAATATTTCATGGGGCTTTTTCTTGTAATGCTTCTTATAAAGAAAGGCTCAAATCAACAATTTACTGTGATACTATCTAATTGTCTGGCCAAATTAGAGGATAAATGTCAGTTTATTTACCATGTAGCCTTCAAGGCAGGATGGACCAGAATAACTTCTGGGTGTTTTTGGCTGGACATACTAGGACTTTATGTGTTTTTATTTTTATTTTAAATTCTGTCAAAGGAAAACAAGTGCTTTATCAGTATAACTCTGTGGATTGAGACTGTTGCCCTCAGTTGGTGCCTTTATTAGATGATCCCATGTCCTTCAAGTTTCAAGAACCCTTTGGGAAAATACAGGGAGTCCCGTAGGGCACAGGATTTATTATTGATGCCTTGACTTTTGAGTTCATTACACTTAAAAAATAACTGGTCAAGTGGATTTTTTAGGAATGTTTAATTTCATATTACCTAAACTAATTCTCATAAAATAATACATGGTTTAAAGAAATTGCAGTGTAAAAATAGCAGTGACAATCGAATAAAAAGAGGTACTACTACTTATACTCTGTATGAGGACGTAAAGTAAAAGTATAGTCTTGATATGTAATTGAACTTAAGTTGTTATTAATTTATCAGATTGTTATAACTATAAGATTTTGCATGTGAGCCCCATAGTAACTATGAAGAAAATACCTATAGACCATATGCAAAAGAAAATCAGAAACATATCAAAGCATGTCACTACAAAAGTCAATGAAACACAAAGTAAGACAGCAATAGAGGTAAAAGAGGGACGAAAGAGCTACAACACAGAAGAAAAAAAAAAAACAAAAACAGTTAACAAAATGGCAATAGTAAGTCCTCTCTATCAATACTTACTGGAAGTTTAAATGAATTCTATTCTCTAGTAAAAATACATCGAGTGGCTAAATGGATACAAAGTAAGACCCAACCATATGCTGTCTATAGGAGACTCGCTTTAGATTTAAGAATACATATAGGCTGTAAATAAAAGGATACATATAGGCTGTAAATAAAATGATATTTCACACAAATGGCAACAAAAGGAGAGCAGGGTTGGACACACATATATACGTCAAAATAGACTTTAAGCAAAAAACTGTCATAAGAGAAAAGAACATCATATAATGATAAAAAAGTCAATTCACCAGGAAGCTATTATAAAACATGCACCCACTATCAGAGCACCTAAATATATGATACAAACAATGACAGAATTGAAGAGCGAAATAGACAGTAACACAATAGTAGGATATTTCAATTCCTACTTGCAACAATGGATAGAACATCCAGTTAGAAAATCAACAAGGAAGCAGAAGACTCAACACTGTAGATCAAGTAGACTTAACAGACATATATATAACATTCAATTCAATAGCAGAAGCATATACATTCTTTTCAAGCATATATTGAATATTCTCTATATAGAGCATGTTTTAGGGCATAAAACAAGTTTAACACATTTAAGAAGATTGAAATAATACCAGAAAGCTTTTCTGACCACCAATGTAATGAAACTAGAAATCAATAACAGAAGGAAAGCAGAAAAATTCACAAATATGTAGATATTAAACAACATTCTTGAACAATCATTGAGTCAAAGAAGAAATGAAAAGAGAATGAGAAATAATCTTCAGACAAAAAAAACCCCAAAACTCAATATACCAAAACTTATGATATGCAGGAAAAAGTGCTAAGAGGGGAAGTGTATAGCAAAAAATGCCTGCATTAAAAAATAAGAAAACTCTTATTAAAGAACTTAACTCTACACCCCAAAGAACTAGAAAAAGAACAAAATAAGCCCAATGTTAGCAGAAGGAAGGAAATAATAAATAATAGAGCAAAAACAAATGAAAGAGGTGATATAAGAACACTAGATAAAAATCAACAAAACTAAGAGGTTTTTTTTTTTTTAAAGATTATCAAAGTGGACAGAACTTTATATAGGGTAAGAAAATAAGAAAGAACACTCAGAATCAGAAATGAAAGAGGAAACACTATAACTGATGGAACATAAGTAGGAAGAATAATTAAATACTGTGAACAATTACACACCATCAAACTGGATAACCTAGAAGAAATTCTAAGAAACACACAATGTATCAAGAACAGAATCATGAGCAATCAAAACAATCTAAACAGATTTATAACTAGTGAGGAGATTGTACCAGTAATAAAAAATATTCCAACAAAAATAAAGCCTCAGTGAATTCTACCAAATATTTAAAGAAAAATTAGTATCAATCTTTCTCAGATTATTCCAAAAAAAGTGAAAAGGAGGGAACACTTCTAAATCCAGTTTTTGAGGCTAGGTTTATCCTGATAGCAAAGCCAAACAAGGACATTAAAAGAAAAGAAAACTACAGGCCAATACCAAGGTGAATATAGATGCAAAAAATTATCAACAAAATACTAGCAAACTGAATTTAACATCACATTAAAAGAATTATACACTGTGACCAAGTGGGCTGGAATACAAGGATGGTTCCACATACACAAATCAATAATTGTGGCACACTACATTAACAGAATGAAGGATGAAAATCACATGATCATTTCAATAAATGCAGAAAAAAAATTTGACAAAATCCAATACCTTATTATGATAAGAACATTCAATGCACTAGGGATAGAAGGAAATTATCTCAACATTATAAAGACCTTATATGACAAGCTCACAGCTAACATCATGCTCCAAGATGAAAAACTAAAAGCTTTTCTTCTATTATCAGGAGCAATACAAGGACACTTTCACCACTTTTATTCAACACAATAGTTAAAGTTTTAGTCAGAACAATGAGGTGAGAAAAAGAAATAAAAGGTATTAAACTGGAAAGAAAGAAGTCAAATTATCTCTGTAATCAGATAACATGATTTCATCTGTAGAAAATCCTATCGATTTCACACATCCACAAAAAAACGCTATTAGAACTAATAAATAACTCACTTGCTGCTGCTGGCCTGCACTCTGTGTTCTCCTGTCACCTGGTCGCCCTGCATCTCCTCAGATCGCCCTGCATCTCCTCAGATGGAAGAAGAAATCACCTCACTGGTCATTGACAATGGTTCCCACATGTGCAAAGCTGGCTTTGCAGGGGATGATGCTCCCCAGCCATGTTCCCCTCCAATGTCGGGTGTCCCCAGAACCAGGGTGTTATGCTGGGCATGGGTCAGAAGAACTCCTATGTGTGCGATGAGGCCCAGAGCAAGCGAGGTATCCTGACTCTGAAGTATCCCGTTGAGCATGGCATCGTCACCAACCGGGGCGATATGGAGAAGATCTGGCATCACACATTCTACAATGAACTGTGTGTGACTCCCAAGGAGCTCCCGATACTATTGACCGAGGCCCCACTGAACCCTAAGGCCAACAGAAAGAAGATGACCCAGATCATTTTTGAGACCTTCAACACCCTGGCCATGTTTGTGGTCATCCAGGCCATGCTCTCCCTGTACAGCATCTGGTCATACCACTGGTATTGTCATGGACTCTGGAGATGGGGTCACCCACACCGGTGTCCATCTACAAGCGCTACGCCCTCCCCCATTCCATTCTGCATCTGGACCTTGCTGGCCGGGACCTGACTGACTACCTCAAGAAGATCCTCACAGAGCCGGACTACAGCTTCACCACCATAGCTGAGTGGGAGATTGTGCATGATATCAAGGAGAAGCTGTGATACGCTGCCCTGGACTTCCAGCAGGAGATGGCCACTGCTGCATTCTCCTCCTCCCTGGAGAAGAGGTACAAGCTGCCAGACGGACAGGTAATCACCACTGGCAGTGAGTGGTTCTGGTCTCCAGAGGTGCTATTCCAAGTCCTCTTTCCTGGGCATGGAATCCTGCGGCATCCACGAGACCACCTTCAACTCCATCAAGTGTGACGTAGATATCCGCAAAGACCTGTATACTAACACAGTGCTTTCTCTTGGCACCACCATGTACCTGGGCATTGCTGACAGGATGCAGAAGGAGATCACTGCCCTGGCACCCAGCACCATGAAGATCAAGATCATTACTCCCCCTGAGCGCAAGTACTCAGTGTGGATCGTTAGCTCCATCCTGGCCACCTTGTCCACCTTCTAGCAGATGTGGATAAGCAAGCAAGAGTACGATGAGTCGGGCCTCTCCATTGTCCACTGCAAAATGCTTCTAAATAGACTGTAAGCAGACGCATAGCATTTGCTGCATGAGTTAATTCATAAGTATAAATTTGCCCTGGCAAATGTATATACCTCATGCTAGCCTCACGAAACTGGAATAAGTCTTTGAAAAGAAATTTGTCCTTGAAGCTTGTATGATGTCAGTACTGGATCCTAGAACTTGTTGCTGATTTCGGACCTCGTCTTCAAATTAACTGTTCCCTTGGTATTTGTTTAATACCCTGTGCATATCTTTGGTTTAAACCCTTCGTACACATATGGCATAGTCATTTCATGGCTGAGGTAAGAACATGCTCATGGAAGAGAAGTCTGTGATCTGTGAATCTGTGTGACCAAGAGTCTTGATGTGTACAGGATTTAATGTGTCAAAGCTGAGTATTCCAGGATTTCTTTAGAGATTGGCAAGAGCTGAACAAGTTGTTATTTCTGTCTTGCCAGGTGGTCTAACAGGGTTGGGAAAGTCTCAGCCTTAGGACCCAGTTTCCTAACTGTTTTCCTGCCAGAACACCATGGGTTGTTATTTGCCTTGAGTTGGAAGTGGTTTGCATTTACACCTGTAAATTTATTCATTCTTTTAATTTATGTAAAGTTTTTGTATGCAATTCTTAATTCTTTAAGAGATGACAGCAGATTTTGGTTTTCCACTGTTATGTGAGAACTTTAGGACCCAGCAACATGTCATTGTGTAAGGAAAAATAAAGTGCTGCAGTAAACTAAAAAAAAAAAGAAAAGAAAAGAAAAGGAACTAATAAATGAATTAAGCAAAGTTGCAGGATGCAAAATCATACAAAAATTAGTTGTATTTCTGTATATCAACATTGAACAATCTGAAAAGAAATGGCAAAAGCAGTGCCATTTAAGAAAAAATCAAAAAGAATAAGACACTTAAGAATAGGGGATGGGATTAATGATACTCAATATCTGTCTGGGGACGGGGAGACACCTCTTATCACCAAGGGTATCTGAACGAAGCATATTTGTATACCTGATCTTTAACTGTACCCCACAATATGATAATAAAAAATACTGATTAATTAAAAAAAAAAAAAAGAATAAGCTAAGCCAAGGAAATAGGACTTCCCTGCTGAAAACTAATAACATTGGTGAGGCTGGGCACAGTGGCTCACTTTGAGAAGTGGAAGCAAGAGAGTTGCCTGAGCCCAGGGGTATGAGATCAGCCTGGACAACTTGGCGAGATCTCGTATCTACAATAAATAAAAAAATCAAACAGGCATGTTGGCACACGCCTGTTGTTCCAGCTATGAGGCTAAGGTGGAAGGACTGCTGAGCCCAGCAGGTCAAAGCTCCAGTAACCACAAGCATGCCACTGCACTCCAACCTGGGTGATAGAGTGAGACTCTGACTCAAAACAAAACAAAACAAAAACTGCTGAAATAAGTTAAAGAAGATACAAGTAAATGGAAAAGCATTCTGTGATCAACGATTGGAAGAATTAATGTTGTTAAAATGTTAATACTAACCAAAACAATTTACAGATTTAACTCAATTTCTATCAAAATCCCAATACATGTATTTTATTGAAATAGAAAAAGCAATTGTAAAATTCATATGGAATGACAAAGGACCTTGAATATCCAAAACATACTAGGAGATAGAAGAATATAGCTGGAGGTCTTGCATGTCCTGGTTTTAAAACATACTACAAAACTACAGTAATCAAAAAAGTATGGTACTGGCAGAAAGACATATGACCAATGGAACAAAATAGAAATCCCAGAAATAAAACCATGTGTGATTTATTTGTTAAATGGTCTTCCACAAGGGTGCCAACACTACACAATGGGGAATGGACAGTCTCCGTGACAAATGGTGCTGGGAAAACTGGATACACACTTGCAAAAAATAATAAAATTGGACCCTTATACCATACACACACACACACACACACACACACACACACACACGCACTTACTCAAAATAGATCAAAGACTTAACGGTAAGACCTGAAACTATAAACCTCCCAAAAGAAAACATGCAGGAAAAGCTTGGTCTTGGTAATGATTTTTGGACATGACACCCAAACCACAGCACAAATAGATAAGTGGAATGATATCAGATGAAAAAGCTTCAGCACAGCAAAGGAAAGAATCAACAGTGTGCAAAGGCAGCCTACAGAGTGGAAGAAACTATCTGTAAACAATTTATATGATAAACATTATCAAAAAATAAGGAATTCTTATTATAGCTCAATGACAGAAACCAAATCATCCAACTGAAAAATGGGCAAAGGACTTGAAATGACATTTCTCCAAAACTGACATACAAATGGCTAAAAGGTATATGAAAAGGTCTTCAACATCACTAATCATCAGGGAAATGCAAATCAAAATCACAATGAAATATAATTTCACACCAATTAAGATGTCCATTATATTAAAAACAACAACAGCAACAAAATAGAAAACAAGTGTTGGCAAGGATATGCAGAAATTATAACCCTTTTTCACTTTTGCACTTTTGATGGGAATGTAAAATGCTATAACCACTATGGAAGACAGTATGGTGGTTTCTCAAAAAAATAATAATAAAATTACCTTATTTTCATCAATCCCACTTCTAGTTATTATCCAAAAGTATTGAAGTTAGGGTGTGGAAGAGATATTTACACTTACATATTCACTGTAACATTATTTGCAGTTGTCAGGAGGTGGAAACCATCTACATTCCCATCAATGGATGAAAGGATAAAGAAAAAATGATAAGGTCAGTCAATAAAATATTATCCAGTCACAAAAAAGGAAATCTTGTTATATGCTACAACATGGATGAAACTTGAGGGTGTTATGCGAATTGAAATAAAGCAGCCACAGAAGGTCAAACACTGCAAGAGTCCACTTACGTGAGATATCTAAAGTGGTCACACTCGTTAAAGCAGAAAATTACATGGTTGTTGCTGGGTCTTAGGGAGAGGAAAAATGGAGAACTTCTGGTCAGTGGTTGTAAAGTTTCAGTCATGCAGGGTGAGTAAATTCTGGAGATCTGTTGTGCAATCTTGTGCTTATTGTTAACAATCCTATTCACTTAACAATTTGGATAGAGCTCATCTCATGTTGCATGCTTTTTACCACAACACACACACACACAAAGAGAGAAGCATGGTAATACACATTATTCTCAATGAAGATATTATTAACAAAAATGTTTTTGCGTGTACAAATGGGGTTTTTTATTTATATGGCAAAGTTAAATAGAAATAGTGTTTCATCACTTCATCTGTGTCTACTGCATTTTTATTTTTGTCTATGTCTTATACACAACATAGTATATAAAATACGTAACTATAATAGTACATAAGTTATAGGTGAATGTCTCTAGAGGTCCAACTACTCAAAAGTACTTATTGATTAGTAGATACGAATAAAACAAAACTTTGAGGTCATTGATCAGGAACCGGTTATGCAACCTGTGCTTCAAAAGGCCCTTCAAGGGTTCTGAGAATGAGGAGGGTTGAGTGGGGCTTTGGACCTCCCAAAGCCCAATTTAACCTGAGAAAGTTCACTTTTTTTCTTTTACTTTTATTTTAAAGATGTGGGGTACAATTCAGGACTAGGTATACAAGTAATCATCATACAGATAAAGTTTGGGCCTCCTATTGGTCTCCACTTCACCTGGTTTGAGATCAGGTACCCTTATTGATGTTATGTTCCCTCCCTCCCAGTAGTTTCTGGCTACTGCCAATCCTTTTCTTATAGTATTATGGTAAATGTTCAGGGTTCATTTATGAGTGAGAACATGTGGTATTCAATTATTTGTTTTTGTGATAAATCACTAAGTATTATAGACTCTAAATCATTCAGGTTGCTGCAAAGGCCATAATTTTATGCTTCGTTATGGCTGTGTAATATTCCATCATGTATATGTGCCACGTTTTTTTTGTTTTTTTTGTTTTTTTTTGTCCAGACCAGTTTCAATGGGCAACACAGTTGGTTCCATGTTTTTGCTATTGTAAATAGTGCTGCAATAAACATGCATGTACAGTTATCTTTTTTGTAGAGTGATTTAAATTCCTCCTGATATATTCCCAGAAGGTTTGCTGGGTCATATGGAATGTCAATTTCTAGCTCTTTTAGGAATCACCACACTATTTTTTAGAGAGTTTGAACTAGTTTGTATTCCCGCCAGTAGTGTAGAAACTTTCCCTTTTCTCTGCATCCTCGTCAGCATCCATTTTTGTTTTTTTTGTAAATGATGGCCATTCTTACTGGGATTAGGTGGTACCTCAATGTGGTTTTGATTTGCATTTCTCTGATGATAGGTTAGGCTAAGAATTTTTTTATGTGTCTGTTGTCTGCTCGTATGTTGTCTTTCAAGAAGTGTTTATTCATTTCTTTTGCCCACTTTTTAATGGGGCTGGGTTTTTTGTTTTTGTTTTTTCCTTTCGATATGTTTGAGGTCCTTGTAGATCCTGGATGTTAGGCTTTTGTCAGATATGTAGTTGGCAAATATTTTTTCCCATGCTGTGGGCTGTCTCTTTACTCTCTTGATGGTTTCTTTTGCCTTGCTGAAGCTTTTCAGTTTGATTATGTCCCACTTGTCTATCTTATGTCTTATGGCAGGGGATTTGGGGGTTTTAATCAGGAATTGTTTGCTTATTTTGA
>CAUYQG010227248.1:0-17463 GCA_963574415.1 Tarsius wallacei
TCGACTGTCCTGAATTGGAGTCCAGCTCCTTTGGGGAAACGGAGCGCTTGCTGTCCCTCGGCTGTGTTCCCCATGCGGTAATAATTGGAATATTCCTGCAGGGAGATTCTTCCAGAGCCTTTATGAAAAGATCTTTCTGAAGGAGTTTTGTTGGGAGTCCGCTAATAAGCAAGCGAGGGAATAGAAAATAAATTCCAAACAGGTGAAAGTCGGATGCGCTTTGAATCCCAACTATCTGTCTTCTGCTCTGAGATCTTTTAATGACTAGAATCTCATTGGGAATAGATGAATGTGTGGTATTAAAGTGCTGCATTTTTCACCTGTTTCCAAGATGTGGATGCTTCTTAGAGTGTCGCTAAAGGAGAGTGGGTTCTCAAATCCTTTGGGAGTGAGACGACCACGTTTTTGTGTGGGAGGAACATCACTGGCCATATCTGCGAGGCTTGAGCATTTGCGTGTTACAACCTTCGACTCTTGACTCGTTTTATTAGAGACTCACATTCGGCCCCGGGTGATCTGAAGACTTGTTGGTTGGTGTTGGGGAGGCTTCTGGCTGTGGAGGTGTGTGGTTTTGTGTGACGTCCGACCCGTTGAGGGCACGTTGTTTATCCCGCTCTTGGTTTGTGCTGCATGTGGCCGGCTGTCAGTGGGTTTATGATGGAGGAAAAGGAAGCTGCGGCGCCCACCGTCTTGTGCAGGGACGCGGCTCTGGGGTGATGGCTCCTGAGCCAGAGACGTGGGGACACTCAAGTCATGCTGTCCTGTGGGCTTTTCTTTAAACTTAGAATTCTGATCCGAAGCCTGTCGAGTAAAAATAAGCGAGCAGCTTGGGTTTTTCTCTGGCAGGAGGGTTCAGTCGTGCAGCAGCAGGGAGCAGCGAGACTCGCAAGTCCACGCTCAGAGGGGAGCGGAAACGGACAGAGATGAAGAAACTGCTCGGGAAACACCTCCTTAGCAAAGCTGAAAAAGATGGGGTTGTTTTTGTTAGGTGTATGCGGATTCCAAGGCCTTTTTTGCCCCACTCATTCGTTTCCAGGGCCTGTATTGGTAGTGGGGGACATTACCTTTCTACGCTGTTGCTTTCACTGGAGTCAGACTGGCATTCATTCATTAGATTTTGAGTAGCCGGGGGTTGCTAAAAAGCATCAGATGTCCTCCACATATATACGCACTTTAAGTGATATTATTATTTGGGCAGAATATTAAAGAGAAGTAAAAGCCTTAAATATACTTTTCCCCTCAGTAACACAGGTACTTGCACTCAATCATGAGGATGAGCGAGAGCCCCTTTATTTGCTTAAGCTAGTTACAGAGATTGGACTTGGCCTTTGGGATCAGGATTAACTTCCACACAGATAAGAGAGGCTTGCTTTGCTTTGTCTTGTCTTACCTCTCACGTTTTCAGAGCTTAGCCCTTCTAGTGAGGCCATTTACTCCTTTTCCATCTCCCACTGGTCCTGAGCACCTGGTGTCATGCTGGGCAAAAGAACCACATCCTGGATCAGAACCGCTGGCCCATGCTCGTGTGATGTGCACAGGGAGACATCTCAGTAGACGCTTTGGTGGACAAGAGCCAGTGGCCCTCATGGAAATTGCTTACAGATATGTAATCATGTATTTTATGTCTAAGGCAGGTAAAATAGTAACTGTAATTTGGCTTTGGTTTGATTTGGTAACATCTTCGTGTTACTGAGCACGAAGAGTGTTGGCTGAGTGTATAGCCTTCCTCACCAGAGACTTAGCACCTTTAGAATTAAGACTGGGTTCATCAACATATGTATTCTATTGAGAACATTTTACATCGTCCATACTTGGTAGGTGGTAGCAATTTGTTTAACTATTTGACAACCTGTAGTGAAATATCATTTTACAAAAAGTACAACTAGAAAAATGAATTGTTCTTAGACATCTGTTTTAGCACCAAATTTAGCCCTCTGTCCACAACAGTTGCTTATATCAAATCATTGGTGATTATATAACTATCACTCTGGTTGGATTTCTGAATGGATAGAACGAACACAGCCGATGACTGCAACGCTGCATATGTGTGTGTGTGCTTCAGATGTGTGTTCATCGGATGCCATTTGCAGTGTGTGTTGTCCTTTTCTCTCCTTGCTCTCTAGAATGCTGCTGTCTTAAACAGATGTCCTTTTAAGTGATACCCCCCTGCACACATGTGATTTCTGCTACCTTTTTTTCCATAACAGAGACTTAAAAGTAGATAAATGTGATATGAGTAATAACTAAACTGTAATGGGTCTTAAATATCTTACTTTAAGTGGAGTGGTTGCATTGGGAGGCCGTTTGGGGGTCTGTTTATCGCACCTGAGCAGGACAGGTGTGTATCATCTCGCGCCATTGTGGGGAAGGGATGAGTGTTGAGACGGGGCACCCATGGTGCCCAGAGCTGGCCTTCCCTGCAGCCTCGAGGCCCTTCTGGTCTAGCCTGGGAAAGGAGCATTCTGGGCTCACCGTCCTTCCTCTTGCATGGAATGGGAGGCAGGTGATATCTGTTTGGGTTCAATAATAACCTGTTTTCCTCAGTAGGCTGTTTTTCCCAGGCATTCCTCTACCAGGGTTCCCAGTGATGACTCCAGCATAGCCAGGCAGTTCGGTGAGGACCTCAGCTGTGGTCCACTTTCCCCTGCATCTTGGCCTTTTCTAAACACACTGGGAAGAGCCCACTGGAACACTTCTGACATTTTGCCTGCATTGAATTGCTCTGTCATTGTCTTGGTATCTTAAATGTTGCTGTTTTATTTGAGGTCTTTTAACCTGTGCCAATTTGAAGAGCTAATTAATTTTGTTTCCCTACCTTTTAGTAGTATGGTGTAGATACTGTTTGATGGTGTATAATTTTTGCCATTCACTTGAATTAAATCACTTATTGGAGCATTTAGTTGTTGTGTACTTCCCAAAACAATTTAAAAGCATTGTAGCAATTAGTGTTTTTGAGATATAGTCAGTCTTCCAGTTGAGAAATCTCTATCGAGTATCCCAAATTGCTTACAGATATGTAATCATGTATTTTATGTCTAAGGCAGGTAAAATAGTATCTTAAATCATAAGTCCTTTGACATAATACCATATAAAATTATATAATACTAGTATTTTCACAGCTGTTTAACAACAGTGTAATTTTTGGCTTTGGTTTGATTTGGTAACTTTTTTAAAATTAGGAGATCTTGAGCACAAGGTGCATTAACTAAATCTAAGTCAACAAAATAATTGTTTCTGTATTTAAAAGTTTCCGATATGTTCTTTTAAAAAATGCCAATAACAAGTGTATAAAGGCCTAACAATACCTCTCTATGTTTTTTGGTATTACAACAGATTTAATTAATAAATAATAATATAAAATGGAACACATTGAAAAACAAAGATAGAAATCTTAGCCAGGATCATCTTAAAAGCAGATGTTTACTCATATTACATCGTCCAAAAGAGATGAACAATTTAAAAAATAGTTTTAAAGTGTGTATCAACTAGAATTGTGCTTTCAACTGCACAACTGACATAGAACGCTAGAGATGTGTTTTTCTGGAACAAGGAGTCTGAGGGGAGTGGCCGTTTGCTTTTTGTTGACAGGCTGTATGGCCAGGTCTTGTCCCGGTGACTTCTCTCACCCTTGCTGTGAGATAGATGTTTCTGTGGGTCCAGACACCTCATGCAGGTCAAAGGGGGAGAGTGGGGAATGGCTGTACCTGTGGAGTCCCCTTTAATCAAGAAGTAGAAACTCTCCCAGAGATCACCAGTGGTATCTACCGTGCGCTACCTAGCCCTGTCATGGCTTGTCCTAGCGTTAGGGGTATGATGATATCCAGGACGGTTGGCTTCTGTGGTCGATGGGACAGGGGAACAAGGGGTTAAGAGTGACTTTTGGGTAGCCATCAACAGTTTAGCCATAGTCTAATGATTGGCATCATGATAATTTTCATTCTAACCAACTTGTTGGGGTTTTGTTTTTTTTTTTTAAGAGCAAAACATGGCCATACTTTATTAAGACAGATAATTTTAAAAGATATAACACAGTTTGTCCTATTATCAAATTTAACTATTTGCAGATGTATATTATATTGGGTAGTTTTGTTCAATTTTAATTTTCAAGGTTGAGTGATATATTTTTAATCTGTATTTAAACCTATTTAGGCAAAACATTTTTTAAAACTAAAAAATATTGGTCATTTATAAAGCATACACTGCATTATGTAATAAGCTATGTAAAGTGCAATCTATTTGCATCATTAACTTGCTTGGGTGTGATAATCTCAGTTTGGATTAGCAGAACAATTTTGGTATTTGTCAAAATGTTAAAATCTATTTTCTTTTTTTTAATTTTTAATTTTAAAGATATGGGGTACATTTCAGGGTTAAGCATACAAATGTTCATTATACAGGTATCCTTGTTGATGAGGTGTGCTTCCCCCTCTACCCCCCACAGAATCCTGTTGTTGTTTGTTTTGTTTGTTTTTAGAGGGGTCGGTGGCAGTCTAGAAAAGTCTTACCTTTCCCATACCAAGTTTTCACTTATATGATTTCCAAACTTCAAGTCTCTGGGTAAAGGCATTCCTCAGAGACTGGTGATATCTCTGGTTAAAAGGTCGTCTAGCCAATACCACACCTAATATTTTTCCTATATGTTTCATTTAAAAATTTTTTTAATACAACTTGATTAAATTTTTTTAATACAACTTGATTAAAAATTTTTTAATACAACTTGTAAGTCTGCTTCAAACCTAAAGGTATTCAGTAATCTCTCTATATAGACTGCATTCAGAAAATGGGTATGATGCAAATGAAAGAAAATTGAATAGTAGGATTATTCCTTTGAAAGACATTTGCTTAGCTGTCTGACAGCAAAATAAGCCATTGTTCCCTAGAGGGGTGTGCACTCTAAGAATGTGATACCCTGGAAGATGGTGTTATTATCCATTTCTGAAATGTGAAGAATATGGTTGCCATCTATAGAGTGATTATCACGTAAATTATAGCTCATTCTTATGGTGACACATCTTGGTCTTGCGATTTTGATGAATTATGATTCCTTTGAGGTGGGAAAGCCTGAGGAAAAAACTGAAGTAGAAAGTGTAAGCAAGTACATTATTTTTTTATCCCTGCCTAGAAAAACTCGTCCTTGAAGATGTGGCCCTAGAACCTTGACTTTACTGCCTTTGTCTTTGCATCTCCTCAGCGACATCTTTATTGTGCAGTGAGTGACTTTACTGGGACAGAGCTCTCCAGAGAGAGACATCTGTAAACTTCTAAACTCTTCTACAGTTCATCTGTAGCGTGGGGTTGGGCAGTACAACAAAATATTACTTACTGATATCACTTACTGTCTAGCATAACCTTTTGTCAACGTAGCTAGCAAAAGAAGACACTGCAAGACACATTTGCATAGAAAGTAGGATGTATGCCATAAGCCTGCGCTGTTACAGTGGTTACTGTGGTAGAATCGAGGAAAGCTTTGAGGAAGAATTAGAGCCACTGGCATGCCGAGTCATTGCAGTGGATGGTAAGCCAAGACATACAGGCACACTACCTTGTTTTGTTAATAAAGTTTTATTGGAACAGCTGTACTTACTCATGTATGTTTACTGTAAAAGCTGCTGTCTCACTCTAACGGCAGAGTTGAGTCATTGTCATCGTGATGAAGGTCGTGTGGCTCGTAAGCCTGAAGTTTTGCTGTTTGGCCCATTTGAAACAGGTTGTCCTCCCCTGGTGAAAAGTGTCAGCCCTGCAGTCAGACAAAACTGGGCTCAAATTTTTGTTCCATAATTACTAGCTATATGATATTGGGTGGGTTGCTTCATTGCTAAACCTTGGTTTTACGTATAACTTACCTCAAAGGCTGTTTATGTTGACATAGCAAGATTTCACATAAAGTTCATTGCATAGTACCTGGCATGAAATAAATGCTCATTAGATGTTCTTCTAGTAAATGTTAGGTTTTATTTTATGGCAATTTATTATTTTAAGTGACTATAACTTTTGATTTAAATAGGAATTCGGAGCTCTAAATTTAATGCTCCCCAACCGTTAAATAATGTTTAAGAAGCTAGGAATACTGGCATCTAATTGTAAGAAATTTCTAAGAGTTACACAAAATATCGTTATAGGGACGGTGTGATTCACATAAGAACCAAACATCCTAAGCATATTAAAAAGTAATACTACATGTTAAAATATAGTTAATTAAGGCCAAATAGCATATTCAGTACTGTAGGAAGCCAGGCCAGTTGATTTTTTAAAAGTTAAGATGCTTACAACTTACAGGAAGATGATATTTCAAAGTGAATATAATAAGAAGAGGACACCACTACCAATCTTACAGAAATAAAAAAAAAGATTATCAGGGTATACTGTGAACAGTTCTATGGTAACAAGTTATTATATAACCTACATGAAATGGACAAATAACTGAAATCAACTTACTAGATAGAAAATCCAAATGTAGACTCAACAGTGCTCCATAAAATGGTCACAAGCCAAATATGGCAACAAGTAAAAAGAATTATATTCCGTAATCAAGTAGGATTTAGTCCAGGAATGCAGGATTGGCTTAACGTGAGAATTAAATAGTGTAATATACCATATAAGTAGAATAAAGGACACATGATCATCTCAGTAGAGGGGGAAAATACTTGACAGAATCACAGCACACTTTCATGATAAAAATATTTAACAAATCAGGAATAGAAAGAAACTTCCTCAACCTAGTAAAGTGCATCTATGGAAAACTTATAGCTAACCTCATATTAGGTGGTGGAACACTGACTATTTCTCCTTAAGGTCAGGAATAAGACAAGGATGTCTGCTCCTACACATTTATTCAGCATTGTACTGTAGGGTCTAGCCAGGGCAATAAGGCAAGAAAAAGAAACAAAAAGCATCTATAGCTTTCTCATTCACAGACGAAACAATCCTGTGTATATAAATCCTAAGGAATCTGCACAAAAAGCTCTCAGAACCAATAAGCTCAGCAAGGTTGCAGGATACAAAATCAGTATAAAGACGTCAACTGTGTTTTTATACACAAACATCCAGAAACAAGAATGTAAAATGTTTAGCATCAAAAAGAACAGAATAAACTTAGGAATAAGTTTAACAAAAGAAGGGCAAGACTTGCACACCAGAAACACCCAATGATGTACTAAAACATCACTGAAAGAAATTTTAAAAGACCTAAATAAATTGAAAGACTTTTTCTGTTCATGAAATGGAAGACAATATTGTGAGGATGGCAGTATTCTACAAATTCAACGCATCAAAATATCAGCTGCCTTTTTTTTTTTTTGCAGAAATTGACAAGTTGCTTTTAAACTTACATGGAAATGCAGGGAACCCAGACATACATGTACAGAATCAATGGAGTAGAATTGAGAGTCTAGAAACATACCTTTATGTTCAATTGATTTTTCAGCAAGAGTGCCAAGACAATCCAACAGGGAAGGATAATCTTCAACAAATGTTACCAAGACAACTGGATATTCACACACAAAAATTGAAATTCCTACCTCACACCATACACAAAAATGAATTACAGGGCTAAACGTAAGAACTAAAGCTATACAGCTCTTAAAGCATATGAGTAAAATGCTGTTAACATTGCATTATACAGTAGTTTCTTAGGACTCCAAAAGCACAAGTGACAAAATGTGAATAAATTGGAATTCAACAAATGTAAAGCTTTTGTGTTTCAAAGGACAAAAGAAGTGAAAGACAAGCCACAGAATGGGAGGAAATATTTACAAATCATATAGCGGCTTGTATCCAAAGTATATAAATAACTTAAAATTCAACAATAATAAAGACAACCCAATTAAAAATAGGCAGGGGATTTGAATAGGTGTTTCTTTCGTCAAACAAGATATATGAATGGCCAGTAAGTACGTGGAAAGGTGCACAGCATCATTAGTCACTACGGAAATGCAGGTTGAAACCATGGTACTTCACACCCACTCAGATGGATAAATTAAAAAAAGATGAATATAACAAGAACAAATGTCCAACATGTGAAGACATTAGAACCCTCATACATTTTTGGTGAGTTGTAAAATGGTACAACCACTTTGGAAATGAGTTTGGCCTTTCCTCAAGATATTAACCACAGAGTTAGCAGAGTTACCCCAGAAATTCTCATATGCCAAAAAGAAATGAAGAAAAGAAAAAGCTTCACAAAGATGTATACACAAATGTTTATGGCAGCATTATTCATAATAGCCCGACAGCAGAAACAACCCCATGTCTGTCAACTGATGAGTGAATAAACAACATGTTGTGTGTCCATGCAGTGGAAAGCTATTTGACTATTGGAAGGAATTAAGTATTGAGGGATGCTACAGCATGAGTGACCCTTGAAAGCATATCAAGCACAAATACTGATCACAGCAGGCCACATTTTATATGAAGTCTTGACAGTAGGCAACTCATAAAGACACAAAGTAGATTAGTGGGGAGGGATGAACAGGAAGTGACTGCAGATCATTACGGGGTTTCTTTCTGGGATGATGAAGTGTTCTAAAATTAGATGGTTTCACAGCTTTATGAACATATTAAAAACCACTGAATTGTACACTTTAAAAGGGCACATTTTATGGTATGTGAGTTATGTTTCAATAAAGCTGTTACTTTTTAAGTGAATATGGTATAAAAAGAAAGCATAGGGAAGAGATATGGAAAATTGAATTATAAGGAACCCAGACTAGCAGATATAGAATCCATTTTACATCATTTGGCCTCAGAACAACAGGCAAAATTAACGAGGAGAGACACAGACCTAGTCATTGTTAAAGTTTTTATTTTGTTTTAATTTTTAAAATGGAGGGGATTAAAAGTCTAAACACTCCAAGCAGATAAAATGATGGGGGTAGAGATATCAGCTTGTCATATGACTTCTCTTTGTTTTCTTCACATTCATAGAGTATAATATCTTGAAAGAGATGTTATCAAAGTTTAAAAAAGGTGGCTTTAATATAGAGTGACAAAATGCTAAATAAATATACTATATCAACTGGTCCATTATTGAAACATAAAAACTCCCATACTGAAGAATCAACTATTTAGTGTTTAAAAGAGAAAGTCAAGCAAAACAATAGCAGTTTAAAGGTAAAAGGATGGTGAAGAAATGATAGACAAAAATAAAATTTAAAACATAAGGGAGCTAGATTTGTATAAGACAGAAGATAACTCAAGGTAAAAAGCTTGAATCTGGTTACAGAGGGTAGTTCGTATTGGCAAAGGCATAGTGAGGATTCAGCACCCACAAGCATATTTGCACCGGTCATATAGAACTAAAACATAAAACCGCCTGAAAAAGAAGCATCAACCTGGCCCTTGTGTCAGATCTGGATTGAAGGAGGAAAAAGTAAATAAGCCTCTCTTTTTTTTTTTTTTTTGCTTTGATAACATCTCTTTCCTTTGTTTTAAGATAGTCTATGAATGTGAAGAAGAGAAGTCATATGACAAGCTGATATTTCTACACCCATTATTTTATCTGCTTGGAGCGTTTAGGCTTTTAATCCCCTCCATTTTAAAAATTAAAACAAACAAAAAAAAGCTTTAACATTGAGGAAAGGATAAAAATAAACTTGAGAGGAAGCAGAGGAGAGAACAGTGGCCCTGAGGCAGCAGCAGTGAAGATGCAGACTGGTGAGAAATCTGAGGCACAGAATCCTGGGTCAGCTACAACTCAGAAATTGCAACAGGTCTTCCGTCAGTTGCAGGTGTGTGCATGTGTGTGTGTTTACTGTACCTGAATGCCAGTTCTCTGCAATCACCACTGTGCTCTGTTGTCTAACACTGAGCTAACGTTGGTTGTTGACCTTGCCTCCCTGGCCTCTGTGGGCAATTCTGCCTTTGTTAACTCGAGGCGTTCAAAGAGAAGCTGATGAAAACTGAGAAAGTTGTGAGTTTGAGGAGCAGGAAAAAAATAATTGTGGTAGTATAAAAAGTAACAATTGTTGATTGTAAGTTTTATGTTATTTGGTTCTAACCACAATAAAGACATGCTAGAAACCCAAGAAGAGTAATAACTGTAAATTAACTGAAAATGTGAAGCATTCAAATCTCTCTGTCTTAAAAGGATTGTATTTGCTCATCTGCATTCAGTTTGCTTCATATGATAAAAATTATGACTGTTGGGACACTTATGCATCACTATTTTAAGTCTCCCCTTTTAGATTAAGGAAGTCGGCTTTCATTAGACACTGGGTCTCATTTCTCTCTTGTTAGTCTTAAATTTTGTTGTTTTCCTTGCTCTAATTTAATCTCACAACACCTTCCTTTTATGTCTTACCGTCCCCTAATAGGAAAATTAAATTTGCTGGGGGGGGGGGGGGGGACACCTGTCTTTTAACTGCTACAAAACATATTAAGACACTCATGCTTCTTACCCTCATAGAAACACGTTGTGCTAACTGGCAACCATGAGTCATCTGCCAGGGAGAACCATCAACCATCTATGACAGGTGCGGTCTTTATAGGAGAGTCATATGACTGACACCCACTCACCCAGTTTCACTTTAAATGGAGCATTTTAAGTAATGTTTTCTTTTCTCTCCTTTAGAATGACTTGTGGATGGACACCTTTAACAGGAAGATCTCACTTATTAAAGGGATTCTGAATTCCCAGTGAAACCCACCTTAGCACGCAGGAAGTAAGTTTACAAATCCAGCCAGATCTGCTGAAAAATTGACTTTAGAACCACCTCTTTCAGGTCCCCTCCCATTGTGGGAGTTTTTCTGTCTTCTTAATAGATCCTACTTAAAAAAAAAAAAAGAAAGAAAAAGAAAAATTGACTTTACTCAGTCGCCAGCCCTTTAAGCCTTTATTCAGAATCTGTTTGTTTATTTATTTTCCCAGAGTTGGAATCTCAGTCTGTCACCCAGGCTGGGGTGCAATGGCACGATCAATCGCTGCAACCACAGCCTTGACCTCCAGGGCTCAGACAGTCCTTCTGCCTCGGCCTTCCAAGTAACTGGGACTACAGGCAGGCACCACCAATGCCAGCTAATTTTTTTTTTTCTGATTGTAGAGACGAGGTTTCACCAATTTGCCCAGGCTGATCTCAAACCCTTGGGCTCAGGCACTTCTTTTGCCTCCACTCCCAAAGTGCTGGGGTTGCAGGTGTGAGCCGCCACACCCAGCCCTCAGAGGCTGTTTACTTTGATAAACTGTTTAATTTTCTACTTAGTGCCATTTAGTTGGTATATTTAGACAGATTGACAGTGATTTCATGATATAAACCAAAGATGAGAAGCCATAGCTGTGTGAAGAGTGCGTGTCTGGTCCCTCAGAGAAGTCCAAGACGTGAGCCGGGGCAGTGGGTGTTGGCTGGGTAAATGAGGGACTGAGTTCCTAGGCTCAGAAATATGACCTTCAGGCATGAGAAAGAGGATAAATTGTTACATTTCCAGTTTTCGGCGGGGGGAAGCAGTTTATAATATATTTTCTTAATGTCTCGTGCAAATTGTTAAAACGAAATTTTGGTGCTTAAGAAGTAAATTCACAGCTACTGGTAAAAAAAAAAAAGAACCCAGCTGACATGACTTTCTTTTCCGAGAAATTAAGGATGCGAGTCTTTGCTTTTTTCTGCGTCTAACTGCACGTGTGACTGGCTCGGATCTCTAAAGTGGTAGTGAGTTGCAACGCTGCTTTCAGAGACGTGCCTATGAAATGATGAGTGATACATGACGCAGCTTCCTCCTTCCCGGGCTGAATTTAGGAAGCTCTGCAAGAAGTATCTTCAGCCACTCAGGTTAGCCTGAGAAAGTAACAAGAAGACTCGTGCTGGGAAGGATGAAGCAGCAAGGCCACTCGCCCTGCATGTTCCTGGCACGTGTTGGTGGAGGGCCTGGAGACTGAGATTTGCATTTGAAGAGAAATTGGGGTTTTCGGGAGGCAGTGGGCATTGTGTAGAGGGAAGTTCGGACTTCATTGGTTTTTGAGACTGGACTCTTCCTCTGATCTAAGCACGGGTGTCTTCACACACATCCAGAATGATCTCCCTACTTTTTGCAGCAATCCTGTGAGGCAAGCACTGTTATAATCCCCGTGTCATAGATGAGGAAAGTGCTATCAAGTCTGCGTTTGTTTGTAGCCGAGACATGATTCTGTCGTGCAATTATTACCTCAGAAGTAACCAGAATACCGTGTGTATTTCTGTGGAATTGCCCACCGTTGTGACGCAGTGTTTGTGTCTTGTCCCTTGAATCTGCAACTATGAATTCTCTTGCATCCATAAAAATTTTAAAATGAGGACAGTTACATATGTGAACCCTAGAAAAATAAAATCAATGTATAAAAATTCTAATTTCAGGCCAGGCACAGTGACTCACGCCTGTCATTCCAGCAGTTTGGGAGGCTGAAGCAGAAGGATTTCTTCAGCCCAGGAGTTCAAGACCAGCCTGGGCTACATAGTGAGACCTCGTCTCTACAAAAAAATTTAAAAGTTAGCCAGGTATGGTGCTGCGCACCTGTTGTCCCAGGGAGGCTGAGGAAGAAGGTTGGCCTGAGCCCAGGAGGTCGAGGCTACGGTGAGCCATGCCACTGCACTCCAGCCTGGAAGACCGAATGAGACCCGACAGAATAAAAATAAAAATTATAATTTCAGACAAAAATGGAGACTGTCCAGTTTTAATTAAAAAGATAAGTCCATTGCAAGCTCTTTTTAAGTCAGGCCTCTCTAACTGGCAGCGTGGCAGACAGAAGCATACCCTCCTACCTCACCTCATTCCAGCTGAATTCTGTTTTACAGGTTTGTATTTTTAAAAACAACAACAGCACAGATATTTTCTGTAGGTGAGGGATACCCTCTTCAGTTGCCACAGACCCCACCATTCTCTATTATCCTGAGTCAATTAACAGCTCCATTTTATTTGCTAAGACACTGCAGACTTCTGAGTTTGTCAGAACTTTAAATCATGAGCCTGTTAGTACATTTAAAAATTGCTGTTGAGTTAGTAACATGATTTTTGGAATATGTCTGTTTGGTAAAGTGAGGCAGATCTGATGTTATATAAAGTAACTCCAACTATTTCAGAATTGTTTTTCAAAGCTTAGTCTCAGCAAGCCAAGATTAAATTACAGAGCCGTCAACCATCTCTGTCAGCTTCCTTTACATGCCTGCTCCCTGCAGAAAGGAGTAGGAGATTGGAGATTTTTCCTAAACCAGATGAAAAAACATGAGATGTGTTCATGGCAGGTGCTTCCTCTGCTTGATATGTTGGCCTGTTGGGATAATGTTGGGGTTGTCGGTCATCAGAATATGGGGCAGGTTGTGGAGGGCGTCGGCAGGCATCAGCCCAAATGTAGGGTGAAACCACCTGGGAAGCCGAAGGCAGCCCAACCCCGTGGGATTTGTTCTCCTGTTTTTCCCAACACGTATGGTAGTAAATAAGCCTCCAATATTAGTAAAACTTGCCCTTCATATGTGAAAGGCAACATTGTAGAACTGAATACTATCCCACAATGCAAATGGATTTTGTTTTAAATTGTGTTGGTTGAGGTTGAGCTTTATGAAATTGCCAGTATTTGACTATTTGTGACCTACCAAAAAAAAATGGCAGTTCATGTTTTAAGTTCATCATACATCAGCTATTTCCACATAGAATTTTTTCAAACTGGGCAGGTGTTTTTTAGCAAATGAAAATACAGGTCTGTTTCTGGGTTCATGATGGACATGTGTGGTGTGCCTGCCTTCTGCCAGCCCTGAACCCACCCAGAAGATTGCTTTCCCCCTTCTTCCTCCTGTCTTGTGTGTGTTGGGATTTCTCAGGACTTGACCACAGGCCTCTCTCGTCCACACTACCCAGCGAACGCCCTCCATCTGATAGGCTTCAGTGAGCTCACAGCCCCTGTGTCTCTACCCTAGACCTGCACTCTGAACTCTGGTCCCTTTGCTCAGCGACGTCCTCAGCTCTCCAAGTGGGCATTTCGCGGGCATCCCAGATTCACTGATCGGATGTCCAGATCCCTCCTGCCACCGCTCTCTGCCTGTGGTCCAGCCTTCTCCATCTCTGTGCAGGGTACCTCCACCTACCCAGGGGATGCAAGAAACCTGGGTGTCATCCTGCTTCACCCTTGCTTCCTGTTACTGGTATCCTATCCAGTCTCTTCTAAATAAGCGCATCTGGAACGTACCTGCCCATTTTCTGAGTTGCAGCCATCCTAGTTTGCCGTCCCCTGCCACCTGGCTTGCTTCAGGAACCTCCCAGTCTGTCCTTGGGCTTCTGCTCCAGCCCCCCTGTAAATGTCCTTCTTATGCTGTCCTGCGTTTAGGGGAAAAGGCCACCTTCCTTGCTGCTGCCTCAGGCCCTGGGGCCCGGCCCAACCTCCTCACCCAGCCCCTTCCCCTGTTCGCTGCATTATTTTGGTTCCTCAGAGCCGCCAGGCTCTCTGCTGGCCCCAAGGCCTTCCTATTACTCCCCCCATCCGCAGTCCGGCCTCCCTACTCAGCTCTTGTTCATCCTCCAACTCTCAGCTTGGATAACACTTGCCCAGAGAGGCCTCCCCGGATCCTCCCTTTGCTCTAAATCGGGCTGTTCTCCCAGGGGGCACCCCGTCCTTTCTCTTCCTGGCACCGCACCCCATCCTTTGCATTTCTGGGCTCCGACATGCAAGCGTGTCTAAGGCAGGCTCTGCAGGGCATGGCCGTGTCCAGCACCCAGCACACCATGGCCGCCACCTGCTCAGAGTGACCACGCAACCCATCTGGACCCTGATGTTTAGAAGAGGTTGTGGTGGCTGGGCCTCAGAGCTGACGTGGCACTGCAACACAGGCTGCTCTCAAGCCCCAGCTTCGTTTGGGGTGGTTTTTTTGAAAGATCATGAGCTTTTTGAAAGCAGGCATGTTGTCTGTTTTGTTCACTGCTCTATTCCCAGCACCTAGAAAAATGCTTGATAATGAGGACGTGCCCAATAAAAACTTGTCGAATAAATGATTTTGTTTCCTCTTTTGCAAAGTTCCTTTCACGTGACATGGTTGGGGGAAGGGGGGGCAAATAAAAGAAAATAGAGGAAGTGCCTAGTGTGCATCAGGTATTCAGCAACGCCAGAAACCTTAATGCCTTTTTCAAAACATTAATGATCACCTTTTTTTTTTTTTTTTTTACAAAAGTGATTCTCGAAATCCCTGGGCCCCAGTGAAGACTAGGGTGGGGGCAGTGAGGGGCGTGCCTTCGGTGAACCTCTGTGGTCTTCCTAACCACCTCAACTTGGACCTCGCCACCACTGCCGCATGCTGACTGGCCGACTGGGATGAGGAACAGATCCTCTTCCTCAGACGCACTAAGACAGAGATGGACAGCACATGTCTCAATCTTGCCCAGAACCAATGTCACTACAATAACAGACCATAAATGAGAGCCGTGTGTGTCAGAAGACTGTTAGCACCATTAGGCTAAAGTATATATTTGTAAAAAGGAAACTGGAGTAATTACATAATGATGCTACTGTCTTCTGGTAAGAAACATCATCATATGTGCTTGATAGAGTGCTCCTCTGGATATGTTACTTTGGATTCATTTGAAGGACATTTGCTAGCCCATATTTTTGTTTTTAAAAAAAGAGGGAAGCTGGGCTCGGTGGCTCAGCCTGTAATCCCACGCCTTGGGAGGCTGAGGTGAGTGGATTGCCCGAGCCCGTGGGTTCGATACCCGCCTGGGCAACTTGGCGAGACCTCATCTCTACGATAAAATTAAAAAATTAGCCAGGCATGGTAGCGCACACCTGTAGTTCCAGCTACTCGGAAGGCTGAGGTGGAAGGATCCCCGGAGCCCAGCAGGTCGAGGCTGCGGTGGGCGGGAGTGGCCACTGCACTCCAGTTGGGGCGACAGAGTGAGACTCCAACTCAAAAAAAAAAAAAAGAGGGAAATAGATTTCTCCCTCCCCCAGATAATGTATCCCCCTGACTTCGAGCTCCTCCTTTTCGCGATATATTTATTTTCCCAGTGACTGTGGCTGGAAGAGACTCAGTTATGCTGCATGTACTTTGCTTTGTTCAGTTTAGGCGTTGGTGAGCTCTGCATTCATTTTTGTATTCATTCAGTCAGTTGGGCACGGAATTCAAGAGGGAGAAAGGAATGAAGGTTAGAATCACAAAGGCTGTCCAAAATTCCAGAAATAGGGGCTTGAACACTCATCAACCACTTGAACTACACATTTCAGCAGGCCCTGAGCTACAGAGGCACACCTTCAGTGCCAGAGTAAATGAAAGTGCCCCTTGAAGCCCTCGGCTGGTCCAAACTGTCAAGGGTTTACAAGCGTTTTGTTTATGCAACTACAATATTGAAGTATTTTTAAGCACCCTTCGTACTTCTAAGGTGCATATGCGTCTATAAATGGCATATTCTATTATAAAGCTGAGCTTTCTGTAGTATGCAGTGACTGTTCAAACTTGAGTATTCTAAATGTCAACATAGAATAACAGCGTTTATGGCTTGGCTTTAAGGAATTCCAAGGCATAAAATCTGATCTTATATATCCATGGGACATCCTGGGAGTGTCACTAATCAGATGAATTCATTAGAAGAAAAACTTCTGGTGAGCTTTACTGGTCCAAGACTGTCACATACTGTCTTAAAATAACAGATTTTCACTTATAAATTGGTTCTAAAATATGGCATTTGTCAGTGTCCTTTGTCACTTGTCTACTCGAAATCAGGGGTGAAGGTGTGCTGCAGATGAGAAATCTGAAATTATCCTAAAAGGAGGTCAAGTTAGGAGGTCAAGTTAGAGGGACCTCCAAGCACAGCCCAGAAGGGAGGTCATTTGAACACACCTCCATCACGTGTTTGGTGGTGACATAACTCATTTCCAGGCCGCTGCTCTCTGGAGTTTCCAGACTTGACCAGCAGAGTCCTTGAATGTCCTTTCATGTCAAGATTTCTCAGTCTTTGCTGGCCTGCACACCCACCATGGAGCTCAGGGCTAAATGGTCCTTGTCCGTGTCCTACCCAACCCCTGAGTACCTGATTCCTAGATTCCCCCAACCCCAAGCACATTTTCTTTCCCCATGAACTGACCCCCTTATTGGCCTCCCAAGTCACCTCTTTCTTTCCTGCTGTTCACACGTGTCAGGTAATTCCTTCCTGCAGCCCCAGGCAACTCCATGTGCCATTCGGGTGTTTGATCTTACTTGTCCAAAACACATTCGTTCATCAATCCCGTTCCTTCTTGACTTTGATTTCAGTCTTGCGTCCATCCTAGCAAGTGACTGGGTCATATCTCTCACCAGAGGCACTAACACATACCTTTGTCTACAATTGATACATTTATCTGTACGGAAAATGGAAGCATCTCCCCCTGGGAATGAACGTGTCAATTTTTTTTTTTTTTTTTTTTTTTTTGAGTTGGAGTCTCACTCTGTCGCCCAGACTGGAGTGCAGTGGCCGCTCCCGGCCACCGCAGCCTCGACCTGCTGGGCTCCGGCGATCCTTCCACCTCAGCCTTCCAAGTAGCTG
>CAUYQG010227252.1:0-24774 GCA_963574415.1 Tarsius wallacei
TCCATCTATCCATCCATCCACACATAAATGTCTAGTGCATATGATTTATATACACACACATATATATCATACATTCACATACATTCCCCCTTATGTAAATTATTGTATGAGGCAATAATATCTATAAATGTCTTGAGGACAGGGAATCTGACTTATTCATATTGTAACAATCACAATCCTAACTTAACCAGGGAGAACTTAAAACATATTTGTAACATCAATAAACACATTATTGCAAATAGAAATATTAAAAGATATTAAAATATATTAGCTCTTAAAAGTCAGAGATAATGAAATATTCTGAAACAAAGCATTACATTGATGTAAAAGATACTTTTATATGCATTTTTGTGTTTTATCAATAATATATGTAATCCTTTGGAATAGAAAATGGTCATATCTTTTATATTTTACTGTGGGAAAGACTCAAATAACACGCCCTAAGATGAATTTTATAATGAAACTTATTTTAAAATTAAGCCCCTGAGTGAAAACACTGATGGATCTCTTTTGCCCCATAGCCCCATCCATTTAAATCTGAAGAATTATTTTATTTTCAATAGGTTAGAAGATTAAAAGTCAGAATGTAATATCTGATCTAAGTGTAGAAGTCATTTCTTCTAAGATCTTAAAATGCATTGGAAAGACTGTCTAGGTTGGAGTGTGATGGTTGTTTTTCTTAGATAATTTCATATTTCATAAGTTCCCTTTTTATATTTCATTTTGTTTTGAGATACATTTTTTCCATGTAGTTTGTTGAATATACTCTCTAATCTTATTTATTTGTAGATATTAAAGTAGAATAGGCTTTAGAGCTTATTAAAAAAAGAATAGATCATATGAGGTTAAATGAGGGTGATATTTTTCTCTAGCAGATATTTTCACTAGCTTAGTGAAAGCCTTTTCTTTCTTTCAAATAAATGTCAATAGATGAAAAAATATGTCTCTTGCCAAATTTAGAGACAGCACTGACATGAAAACATAGGAGCAACAATATTACAATATTGAACTTTTGCCTTGGTGAAGTTAAGCATCATGATCTCTTAAGCAAGACATATATACTGTTCTAAATGTTAATTCTCAGGCATGTTCCATGGATATTGAGACAGTGCAATGAACTCTAGATGTAAAATACTCTGAGAAATTGAAAAACGTTGAGTTTGTACATATTGGAGTATGACCATAATTTATTCATCCACATTTATTGAGTGCCTAAAATGTGTCAGGAGTTATGGCAAGATCTGAGAATTTCCTTTCTCAAGGAGTATATGGATTATGGAGGGACAGATAAGAGAATGAACTATCCCTGACAGCATGATCAAGACTAGTCTAGTACCCACTCATGAAGGATTGCACATGCCAGGATCTTCTCAGTGCTTTCCATACATGACCACATTTAATCCTAAAACTCTATGAAGAACATACAGGCCCACAGTCACTTATCTACAGTTCTGAACTCCAAAAAGTCCAGACAGCTGTGAAAATCAAATGTTTATTTTTATTTTATTTTGTTTTGTCCTCTTACTTTTTATTTCAAAGGGGCTCTTTATGGATGCGATTTTAAAAAGTTCAAATACAATAACTGAGTGACTCTAGGTGAAGGATAGAGGCAGTTGAAATTTGTAAAAAAATTTATTTAGCAACAAAACTTGATCTGATATGAGGCTATTTCTCATCTTTATTGATCTTATTTGGTTTGAAAAGCCATATTTTTGCTCCAGAAATATTTGACTACTGAGTACTCTCCCACGCAAATTCTGCTGGGGATTTTACTCCTGCACTATTATTAGGCCCATTTTACAGAGGAGGAAACTGTGGCTTAGAGAGATTGAGTAACTTGCCCAAGACCTTACTGGTAGTAAAAGGTAGAGCCAGGATTTGAACTGAGGCAGCCTGGCTCCCAAGACCTTTTCCTTAACTACTGCACATTCTGGCTTTGAAATATTGTGATGAAACTAAATGCAAGGCCATGCGGTTGCTATAGGGTTTATCTAAATTGGACTGAAACAGTTTCAAGGAAGATTTTCTGAAGAAGGAGGCATTGTTTGATCCAAGTGAGAGGCGAATAGGAGTGTCGGGCAATAAATAAATAAATAAATAAACAAGTAAACAAACAAACAAATACATAAAAGCAAGGAAGGGCTTTCTGGGCAGAGAACAGCACATGTGGAAGCAGGGAACATGTGAAAGACATATACAAAGATTGGCTGGGATGATTATTAGCCATTAGTAGAGTCTCAGTAAATGGTATTATTGATAAAGTGATAGATGGAATGGGAGCATAAATGATGTAGTTTGGTGAAAGCAAAGGGTTATAATGAAAGCTTTAACCAGAAGGTAGTGTGCCTTGATGACTAGTAAAAACAATGGTGTGTCACTAATAGAAAAATTAAGAGAGAGGAAGAAAGAACCTAGAGGCCTGGTGGGGGCAGGAAGGAGACGAGATTTTGTGAAAAGTCATTTTAATAATGGTCTGGAGATGGACCAAACTGGAGGCTGTGTTGTCATCATGAAGCTGTTGCACTAATCCAAACCAGAGATATGTAGTGCCCACATTTTAGCAGAGGTGGGGGTTAAGATGGTGGGATGGAAATGAGAACTTTCAAGGAAGTAGAATCCAGGTGATTTGATCCCCATATGAATGTGATGCGTGAGAGGAAGACAGAGAAAGGTTTATGGTGACTCCCAGATTTAAGAATTTGGGAGTTTTTGAGAAAGAAAGGCCTCTGGATAGATGTAGCTGCATATTTATCTGTGGGTGGGCAATCTGAGAATGTTCTTTGCTGATGACCTGGAAGTTTTTTGTGAAGTTGTTGGTAGGGATGTGTGCTGAAAGTGAGGGGACAGAGATGGGGCAAGCATTTGAAGGAAACGCAGGAAATGTGCAGGATTGCCACTCTAGAATATCTTGAATATTCTGCATTAGAAGGTCTCTGAATGTTTTGCATGTTAGATTGAGACACACTTTCAAGTGATTGAGGCATTCTTTAACAGATATTCTTGGAGACCAATTTTGTGCCAGTCATTGCATGGAATGGTGGGGGCGACTGATAAATTAGATAATCTAGGTGGTTTACCATGTTTACCATCTAGGTGATTGTCAAACAGATTTTGGGTAGAGAGCATTTATTTGGTGTATCATTACCATTAATAGAGTAAATTCAATTTTCTGAGATGGTCTCTGCTTTTATATTTTGACTTTTTAATTCTATTGTCTTCTTTGCCATAAAAACAAAACAAAACAAAAACAAGAATAACAAAATCCCTGGAAGTAAGAAGTCCTCTTGTATCTATTCACCTTACCATCATCTTCCTGGTCACCCAGGTTAAGAATCCAATGCATTTCTTCCTCTTGGCCCTGTCTCTCTTTCTCCATCATTTTTTTCATTCCACTTCAGATCTTTTATTGGGCAGTTTAATTCCACAAAAGCATAGGGTCTGAGATGTGTAAAATGAGTAAGCCGTGATTCCTGCCTTACTGGGATTTGAATCTTGTGAGTTTGGAGCTAACTTCCAAACTAGTCCTCCTCTGTCCTGTAGTACTTAGTACTTCTTCATGCTGCACATATACATTACTCAACACATGCCAGGCAACAAGCACTCAGTTTCTTTCTGTTTATTATCTTTGTCATCTCCACCAACCTCCTCCTCCACTTTCTCCTTCTCCTTTCTCCCTTGCCCAGGCTGGAGTGCAGTGGCATGCTCATGGCCACCCCAGTGTTGACCTGCTTGGCTCTGGCGATCCTTCTGCCTCAGCCTTCCAAGCAGCTGGAACTACAGGCATGTGCTACCATGCCCAGTTAAATTTTATTTTTTGTAGAAACGAGGTCTCATCAAGTTGCCCAGGCTGGCATCGAACCCATGGGTTCAGGCAATCTACTCACCTAGGCCTCCCAAAGTGCTGGTATTACAGGCTAAGCCACCGAGTCTGGCCCTTCTTCTTCTTAACGCCCTTATCTTATTCCTTCTCTTCTTCAGTGTTGCACAGGTCCCTGTTTTAACTCTGAGTAATAATATGACTCAAAAGGAGAAGAATACAAGGAAGGAAGAAGGATTAAAAGAGAGAGGAACGCTAACTTTCTAATATGGGAAGACTATTTTGTCAAGCAAAGTCAGTCTCTCCTCCTCTACACATTATTGTTAGATTAATTTTCCTAAAAATCAACTCAAACTTTTTAATTTCACCTTTTCTTCTACAGCTGGAAGTGGCTATTTGTTGCCTACCAAATAAAATCATGTTATATGCTGGATCCTACCAACAGTTATTTCTTACCATTTCCTTTCAATAATCACCATCTGCCAGCTCAAGCACTTGATGGTCCTATTATACCCCCTGCTTTTATCCTTTGCACCTGTGTTTTCTCCATGTGTGATGCGCTTTCCCATCTTCACCTTTTTTCTGTTGAAACCCTTCCTGTCTTTTAATACTCACCTGTTTGGCCCATTTCCTACGTGATGCTTTCCCAGACCCTTCAATCAGTCCCATCTCTTTGAGCTTGTTAAGCCTTATGAGATCTTTATTTACAGTTTGTAGATTTTAAAGCACCGAAGGTCTGGCCTTGTGACTCCCTAGCAATATGATTTTGGACAAGGTACATAAATTGCTCTAAGCAAGCTCTGTATTCTCATTTGAAAAATAATCATAATACTAGTACTCACCTGAAAAGGCCTTTGTGAAAACTAGAGGGGATAATATATATAAAACACTTAACACAGTACTTTACAGCATATTGTAAGCACTTAAGAATTTACTACTGTTATTATTTTTACTATAATTATTTTCTCTTGTAACACTAAACAACTCCTACAGTATATTATAGTTATCATATCCTACAGTATATTATAGTTACGTTTCATACCAATGCTCAAATAGTTCAAAAGTTTCTTGGGGTCACAAATTTCAGATTGTGCATCTTTGCATTCTCCAGAGCACTAGAGTCATATAGCAAAAACTTCACAACCATGTGTTGAGAAAACAAATATAAATTATCTGCTCATAGTCATAAAAGTTTTGTTGCCCTACAGTGTATTCAAAGTTTATTTCATGAAATGCAAAATGATATAAAACACATTTTTTCCCATTAAAATCTGAATTTGGATTACCTTGTGAAATTACTGCAAGGGAAGGATGGAAATTTGAATGTGCTTTGATTGTTAAGATTCTTGATCAAATATGGATTAGGAAAGGAGGTTGAGCATACCAGTGAAAAGACTATAAGAAAATAAACCAAGCGTGTCAGAGGAAGAAAATATGAACAAATTCCTAGTTTCCAAGCAAACTGAAGAATAACAAGAAGTCAGTATTAAATTGGTGTTGTCAGTGAACAAGAAATTTGAATAGTGAATAAAGAATATTTGGGTATTAAAAATGAGTTTTAGAAAATTTTCTATGCATGTTTAAAGTATGATTACTTGCAATCACTTTTTTATTTTAATGATGTGGGGTACAATTCAGGATTAGATATACAAAGGATCATTGCACAGGTAAAGTTTGGGCCTCACTGTGGTCCCCACTTTGCCTGGTTTGAGATCAGGTACCCTTATTGATGAAGTGTGCTCCCTCCTCCCTCCCCTGGCAGTTTCCCATTACTGCTAATCCCTTTTTTATAATATTATGACAATTATTCAAGGTCCACTTGTAAATTAGAGCATGTGGTATTCAGCTCTTTGTTTCTGTGATAGATCACTATTATAGACTCTAAATCCATTCATGTTGCTGCTAAATTCATAATTTTGTCCTTCTTTATGGCGGCATAATATTCATTGTGTATATGAACCTCATTTTTAAAAATCCAATCTACTTTTGAGGGGAAGTATGGTTGGTTCCATGTTTCTGCTATTGTGAATAATGCTGCAGTAAACATGCATGTGCAGGTATCTTTTTCACAGAGTGATTTGAGTTCTTCTGTATATATTCCCAGAAGGAGGATTGCTGGGTTGTATTAAAGGTTGATTGTTAGATCTTTTAGGAGTTGCCACACTGTTTTCCATAGAGGTTGTACTAGTTTAAACCTACACCAACAGTGTAGAAGTGTTCCCTCCCCACCCCACATCCTCTCTACCATCTGTTGTTTTTTGAGTTATTGATGGTGGCCATTCTGACTGGAGTTAGGTGGTATCTCAGTGTGGTCTTAAGTTGAATTTATTTGATGACTAGTGAGGCTGAGCATTTTTTCATGTATCTATTGGCTGCTCATATGACTTCTTTTGAGAAGTGTCTATTCATATCTTTAACCCACTTTTTAATAGGGCTACTTGTTTTTCCTTTTGGCACATTCGAGTTCCTTGTAGATCCTGGATATTAGGTCTTGGTCAGATACACAGTTGGCAAATATGTTTTTCCATTCTGTAGGCTGTCTCCCTACTCTCTTGATGTTTTGTTTTTGTTTTTTTTGGGGGGGGTTGTTTTTTGTTTTTGCTTTGCAGGGGCTTTTCAGTTTGATGAGGCCCCACTTGTCAATCTTAGATCTTATGGCATGGGCATCTGGGGTTTGATCAGGAATTGGTTGCCAGTTCCAATTTCCATAAGGTTGTCTCCTATATTTTCTAAGATTCTTATAGTCTGAGGTTTTTAAATTTAGGTCTTTGATCCATTTACAGTTGATTTTTGTGTTTGGGGATAGGTAAGTGTCTTGTTTTAATCTTCTGCATGTGGTTAGACAGTTTTCCCAGAACCATTTACTGAATAAGTTCTCCTCTCCCCATGATTTTTAGTGGAGGCTTTGTTGAAGATGAGTTGGTTGAGAAATTGAGACTTTGCTTCCAGAATCTCTATCCTGTTCCATTGGTCTATTTGCCTGTTCTTGTACCAATACCAGGCTCTTTTGATTATTGTAGCCTTATAATAAAGTTTAAAGTCTGGAAATGTGATACCTCCTGCTTTGTTTCTTTTGATGAGAATTGTTTTGAATATTTGTGGTCATTTATGTTTCCATATGAATTTCTGTATTGTCATTTCCAGGTCAGAGAAGAATGATGTTGGTAATTTAATGGGTATTGCATTAAATCTGAAGATTGCTTTGGTAGGATGGACATCTTAACAATGTTGATTCTTCCAACCCATGAGCATGGTATATTTTTCTATTTGTTTGTGTCATCTTTGATTTATTTGAACAGTGTTTGGTAGTTTTCATTGTAAAAGTCTTTCACTTCTCTGATTAGGAAGATGTCAAGGTATATCATTTTGTTGCTGTTGTTGTTGCTGTTATGAGTGGGATTGTGCTTTTTAATTGATTATCTGCCTGTTTGTTGTTGGTGTATAAGAATGCGACTATCCTTTGCACATTGATTTTGTACCCTGAGACTTTGCCAAAGTCCTTTATCAGTGCAAGAAGGTTTTTGACAGATTCTCTTGGATTTTCAAGGTATAGAATCATATCATCAGCAAAGAGGGATAGCTTCACTTCCTCTTTTCCTATTTGAATACCTCTGATTTGCTTCTCTTGTCTGATTGCTCTATCTAGGACTTCCAACACTATGTTGAATAGGAGGGGTGAAAGCGGATCGCCTTGTCTTGTTGTGGTTTTCATGGGAAATGCTTTCAATTTCTGTCTATTTAGCAATATGTTGGCTGTGAGTTTATCATAGATGACTGTATTTTGAAATATGTTCCTTCTACACCTAGGTGGTCAAGGGTTTTTTATCAAGAAGGGATGCTGGATTTTATCTAAAGCATTTTCTGCATGTGGTGATATAATCATGTAGTTCTTGTTATTACATCTGTTGTTGTATTGAATTACTTTTATGGTCTTGTGGATGTTGAACCAGCCCTGCATTCCAGGGATGAAGCATACTTGGTCATGGATGATGATTTTTGAGATGTGTAATTGGATCCAAATTGCTAGAATCTTGTTGAGTGTTTTTACATCTATGTTCATCAGATATTGGCCTGTAGTTCTCTTTCTTTGTTGGATCTTTACCTGATTTGGGTATCAGTGTGATGTTAGCATCATAAAATGATTTGGGGAGACTTCCATCTTTCTTGATTACTTGGAATACTTTCAATTGGATTGTTATCAACTCATCCTTGTATGTTTTATAGAACTCTGCTGGAAAGCCATCTGGTCAGGACTTTTTTTTTGTATGTGGTTTTCTTATGATGGAGTCAATTTCCTGGATTGTTATTGGTCTGTTTAGGGTCTCGATTTCTTCTTTGTTTCAACTTGGGGAGGTTGTGTGATGTCAGAAAGTCCTCCATTTTCTTTAGCTTTTTAAGTTTTTCTCGTTATAAGTGTACATGGTAGTCTCTGATACTCTTTTGTATTTCTTCGGGGTCAGTTGTGACTTGACCTTTTGCTTTTCTGATTGTGTTTATTTGGGCTTTTTCTTGGTCAGTTTAGCTAGGGGGCTGTCAATCTTGTTTATCCTTTCAAAGAACCAACTTTTTGTTTTGTTAACTTTTTTGTATTATCTTTTTGTCTTCGATGTCCTGAATTTGAGCTTTTATTTTGGTGATCTGGAGTCTTCTCCTGAAGTTAGGCCTTTGGTGGTCTTGCTTTTCAAGCTCCCTTAAATGATTTCTTAGGCTGTTAACTTGTGATCTTTCCATTTTCTTCATGTGTGTTTGTAGAGATATTAATTCCCCTCTTAGTACTGTTTTCATGGCATCCCAGAGATTTTGGTAAGATGTCTCTTCATTTTCATTTGTCTCCTGGTATCTTTTAATCTCTGTTTTGATTTCCATGCTGACCCAGGAGTTGCTTAGTATGCTGTTTAGGATCCATGTCTTTGTGGGTTTGGGGGGAACCTTGTTGGTGTTGATATTTATTTTTATTCCACTGTTGTCTGGGAAGGTGCATGGTAGGATTTCAATCTTGTGAAATTTGTTTGTGCTTGATTTATGACCAAGGATGTGTTCGATCTTAGAGTATGTTCCATGTGGTGATGAGACAGGAGATAGCTAGAGAAAGGCTAGGCAGACAGACAGGCAGGTCCTCTGGTCACAATGTAGTCAACTCCAGCATGTTTCTCAGGCTCAGCATTGGTAAACAAGCTCCCTGTAAACCTCTGAAGCTAGAGCTTAAGTACTTACTGCTGGGATCGAAAAGCAACCAATCAACTCACCATTAGACCCCTACCTCCTGCCAATTGGTTCTTAATACTAACCAATCAGAACAGCAACAACTCACACCTAGTGTTAGCCAGTCAGCTTGGACTTAGGGTTATATAAGCACCAGGTTTCAGCCCCAGATGGGCAACCCCTTTGGGTCCCCTCCCACCGTGGGATCTTTTCTGTCCTCTCAAAAATTCCTGCTTTCTCACCTTCTGGCAGTCCATGTCCCTCACTCTTCCCAGACATGAGATAAGAACCTCAACCCTGAAGAGCTGCTACCTGAAAAGCTGCAGAAGATCACTGGAGCCAAAGATCCATGAACTCCAGAGGCTGGCTTGCCAGTTGATGGAGCTGGCTGAACCAGGAGAGCTGCTGGAAGAAGATGAGACTCCAGAGCTGAGACACCCCAAGGGCTAGACTTGCCAACCCACTGAATCACAACACTCTCAGGGCTTGGCTTGCCAGTCCATTAGAGCTGACACTTCGAGGGCTAGGCTTACCAGCCCTTTGATGACCCTCTCTGGGGTTGGCCTTGTTAGCCCATTAGAGTTGACACTTCTGGGGCTAGGCTTATCAGCCTTTCAAAGACCCTCTCTGGGGCTTGACTTGATAGCCAATTAGAGCTGACACTTCCGGGGCTAGGCTTACCAGCCCTTTGATGACCCTCTCTGGGCTTGGCTGGCTGACCCATTGAGTTGACTCTCTCGAAGCCCAGGCTGACCTGAAAATCCACATCAGTGATGATACTCCATGGTTGTTGGGTGGAGTATTCTGTAGGTATCAATTAAGTCCATTTGTTCAAGCGTCACATTGAAGTTCTGGATCTCCTTGTTGATTTTTTGTCTTGATGATCTGTCTAGGGTCATGAGTGGGGTATTTAAGTCCCTAGTTATGATAGTGTTAGAGTCAATATCTTTTTTAAGTTTACCTAGAAGCTGCTTTATGAAAGTTGGTGCTCCTATGTTGGGTGCATATATGTTTAGGATGGATATTTCTTGTTGATGGATTGAACCTTTTGTCATTATGTAATGACCTTCTGTAGCTTTTTAAATATTTCATAACTTAAAGGGTATTTAGTCTGATATTAAGATTGTGATTCCTGCTTTCTTTTGTGTTAGCCTGAAATTTTGTTTCCCATCCTTTTACTCTGTGCCTGTAAGTGTCCTTTCTGGTGAGATGAATCTCTTAGAGACAATATATTGTTGCCTCACAATATTTTTTCCATTTTGCCGTTCTATATCTTTTCAGTGGTGCGTTTAGTTCATTCACTTTCAGGCTAATTATTGAAATGTGAGAGTTTATCCTTGTCATGAGGTTCTAATAGAGTTTGTTGTTGTTGTTGCTGTTTGTTTTCTTTCTTTTGATTTTTGGGTTGATTTCCTTGTCATGAGGTTCTTATAGAGTTTGTTGTTGTTGTTGCTGTTTGTTTTCTTTCTTTTGATTTTTGGGTTGATTTGTGTGTGTTTTCAATCTTTTTCTTACATTCTTGCAAAGGGCGTTGTCATTCTTTTTTTCCTTTCATCTGTATTTAATATTTTCTTAAGTGTTTCTTGTAGAGCTTGTCTGGAGGCAGCATAAGTTCTCAGGGATTGAATGTCTGGGAAAGAGTTTAATTCTCCATCACTGATGAAGCTTAACTTTTCTGGATAGGTAATTCTTGGTTGAAATTGTTAATTTTTGAGAACTTTGAAGATTGGGCTCCAAGCTCTCCTTGCCTGAAGTGTTTCTGTGGATAAGTCTGCTACTATTCTAATTGGTCTTCCCCTATAGGTAGTCTGATCTTTTTCTCTTGCTACCTTTAGAATTTTTTCTTTTAGAACTGCTTTGTGTCTAGGAGTTGGTCCACTCATTTGTTGTCTTGCAGGGGTTCTCTGAATCTCTTGTGTTTGAATGGTCACATCACTGATGAGATGAGGGAAGTTTTATTGGATAATTTCATGGAATGTTTGTTCCAGGATGATCTCTGTCTCTCTTTCTGCCTCAGGAATTCCAATTAATCCTAGGTTCGGCCTCTTGAAATAATGTTTATCTTTTGAACGTTTTGCTCTGTCTTTTAAAGCTTCTTTTCTATGTTTTTAAAAGTTTGGGTTAGTTCCTTATTTTGGTTCTCAAGCTCTGATATTCTTTCTTCTATTTGGTTAATTCTTCCTTCCATGCTTATCAGTTTGCTATTTATTTCATTCACTGCATTCTTTATTGCTGTTATCTCAGTTATCAACTCCTTCACTCATTCCTCTTGTCTCTCCTTGATTCTATTTATTCTCTCTATTAAAGTCTCACTATCTGGGTTTGTGGTTTGAGACCAGTCATTCTAGGGGGTCTTCATTGTTTATATCCCAAAGTCTGTATTCTTAGTGTTTGACCTCCCAGGGGTCTGTGTGAGACCCATTTTCTTCTTTTAGTTTTTCTTCATTTGTGTACATTTTCCTCCCTCCTTTTTTTTCCTCTTATTTAGTTCTATTGTTCAGGGATAAAGGTGGGTAGCTTTTACTTCTGTTTGCTCAATCTCCTATTCTTCCTTATGTGGATCCTCTGGCTTTGTTCAATCCTGAAGCTGGACTGTGGGTGTGGGACTGTACTTTTTGCAGTTTTGAGATTTAATTGAGGGGGAGGATGTGATTCAGAAACTATCTGCAAATACCAGTATCCACTGACAGGTGTGTGAGCTCCCTGGAACCTACTTCCCATGTCCTTACAATCTGTTCATGCAGGTTTGCCCCCCTAAAAGCAAAATGAGATAAGAAAAAGGAAAAAAAATGGAAAAAAGAAGGAGGGGGATGAGAGGAACGTGGAGAGAGAGAAGAAGAAGAGGGAAAACAGACAGGCATACCAACTGACAAATGAAAAGAGACACAAGCAAAGACAGAAAAGATTTTAAAAAGTAAAACATACACACAATCATACAAATACAGAAACTGACAAAACCCCCTACTGATGTACTCTCCCTCAAAAATACCAGTACACAATCAGAAAATCTAAAACAAGCAATAAAATAACAGAAACAAAGCAAGTATGAAAACATAATCAAACACAGAGAGAGAGAAAAACTAAAACAAACAAAAAATGAGCAAACAGACAAACAAATTTTTTTTAAAAACTTGCTCTGAGGTCATCCCTGTAAGTCCAAGTTCCTTTCAGCTCTGCTGTCTAGTCCCTCCCCTCTGCTCTTAGTGCAGGCTGATGGGTTGCTCTCAGTGTAGGCCAGATGCCCCAGGCCTATTGTAGGAGGAGGGTGGATCAGATCTGGACTCACCCGGCTTACTGCCTGTCAAGTCTCCCATTCAGAACTGTGCCTGTGTCTGATCCAGCATGGGGGAGGGGCTTCTGTCTCTCTGAGTTTGATGAGGTTACCTCTAGGTCCCAAGTTGGAGACTGGGTGAAACTGGGCAGGGCATTGCAGGTCTCTACCTGGGCCTGGGACAGAGAAAATGGCTCTAGTTGGTGGTAGTGGGGCTCCTCTCCAGTTTGCCTCCATCTTCTCTCTCCTTGGATCCAGGGCTCCAGTCACTTTGCTGTCATAGGTGATGGTGTGGGCTGGGTGCCAGGTGATGAGAATCAGCTATATTCAGCAGGCTTTTCTCAGGAGAGTCCCAAGAGCAGCAGACGATCCTGCACGCCGGTGGCTTTAATCTCAGGGTGGTGGGGAGTTGCAATCACCTCTGGAGGAGAGCTCTGGGTATATGAACCTGTCTCCCCTCAGATGGACTTTCACTCACCCACCAGCACACACCCACTTACAGAGGGCATCTTTGTGGACACTCGCTTTTGCAGAGACTCTCACAGTCCAACTTGTCTCATCACCATCTTGCCAGAAATCCTGCAAATATGTTTCAAAAAGCTTGTCATGCATTTGTTTATCCTCATCCTGGGAATTAGGACTATTATTGACTGTAGTTTCTTGATCTGGTATAAGCTTCCATGTGGCCACAGCCAAGATCAAGAAATAGAACACTGTCAGCATCATGGAAGCATAACCACCCACCCACTTATTTCCTGATCACAATTATTTCTCCCCTCTGAACATAACTATTCTCCCAATATCAATGGTTACCACTTTCTTGCTTTAAAAAAAAAACACAACAACTTTAACCTCTTTAGTCTGCATTCCTAAAAACGATAGTTTGACTTCAACTAATTTTGAGATTTATATAATGGAATCATACCATGGAAATCCTTTTGTGTTTTTATTGTTGTTGTTGTTCAATATTATGCTTGGGCATGTCATCCATGTGGCTTTGTGTAACTCTAGTCTCTTTATTTTAGTGTATATATTATTCCATTGTATTAACATTTACAAATTATTACCCATCTTACTCTTGAAGGACATTTAGTTTTAAAGTACTCAATTATGTTTTTTCCTTTATGTTTAGTATTTTAAAAATATCCTTCATATCATGAGATCCTGAAGTTACTGTTGAATGGTATTCTCCAAAATTTTAATTGTCTTGATTTTCAAACTTATATCTGAAATTGATTTTTGGTGTGAAGTAGTGGTCTTCATGTACATTTGATTGTTCTAGTGCCATTAATTAAAAAGAGTTATTTTCTCCCATCTGCTCTCCAATAGTGCATTTATCTTAAATCAAGTGTCAATACACTATAAGTAAATCTGTCAATGGGGCTTCTACTTTGTTCTGTTATTTTATTTGTCTATCTCTATAACAATAATAGATTGGCCAATTTATTTCAATAAACATTGCAACTGGCAGGACAATTTTCTCATATTGTTGTTCTTCATGTATGTTTTGACTATTCTTGACTGTGTATTTCTCTTTGCACTTTCAACATGGCTGATTAAACTATATAAAGAAACTTGTTGAAATATTACTTGGGATTGCAGGGCTGACAATTAAGTTAGTGAACTTACCACTGTATGCTTATGCTGGCAGCATTGCACAAACAATTTGGTAAGGTTTCATAACCTTGTTATATCAGTGTCTCACAGCTGTGTTTATGTCAATGTGTGGCTGTGTCTTGCTAAGGGACACTCATTATTGTTGCATGTTTTTGTGTGGCATTTCAAGAATGTAGGATCTTGAATTAGAACAACAAATAAACATTAATTTTCTTGTTAAACTTGACAAGAGTGAAAGTGAAATCAGGGACATGTTAGTCCAAGTTTATGGGGATAATGCCATGAAGAAAATGGCAATATACAAATGGAATAAACTTTTTTTCCGAGAGGAGAGAAAGCATCACTGATGAAAAGAGGTCAGGACAGCTAGTAATGAGCAGAACAGATGAAAACACTGCAAAAATTCTTTGAATTGTGCATCAGAATCATCAGCTGACTGTGAAAAGCATAGCAGACCAAATAAGCATTGACAGAGAAACAGGAAAATCTTGACATGAGAAAGGTGTGTGCAAAAATGGTCCTGAAGGAGCTCTTGCATCACGACAATGCACCAACTCACGCAGCAGTGTCTATGAGAGAGTTTTTAGCCAGTCAACAAACAACTGTACTGGAACACCCTCCCTACTCATCTGATCTGGACTCCAGTGACTTTTTTCTTTACTTGAAGATAAAGGAAATATTGAAAGAAGGACATTTTGATGACTCAGGACATCAAGGGTAATACAATGACAACCCTGATGCCCATTCCAGGAAAAGAGTTCCAAAATTGCTTTATTGGGTGGATTAAGTACTGGCTTCAGTGTATAGCTTCCCAAGGGGAGTAACTCAAAGGTTACCACAGTGATATTCAGCAATGAGGTATGCAGCACTTTTTTCTATGAAGAGTTTGCAAACTTAGATGTCAGACCTTGTACCTTGAGTTTATAGATCAATTTGTAAATAATCACAACTTTAAAATACTGAGACTTCAATTTGGAAAGGTAGTATATCTCTCAATTTATTTAGATCATTTTAAATTCCACTTTAAAATGTTTGTAGTTTTCTACATAGAAGTTTTGCTCAGTTATTCCTAACTCAACATTAAGGGCACTGTTCTCCAGACTGCCAAGTCTGCCCAAGACATCAAGTGCAATTTCAGTGGCTTCCCAAAAGCAATCTCAGGTTTAAAAAGTTGCTAGGAAGACTCTTGAAACTCATTGAAAGCTATTATACTGACAATCGTGTTTATTAAGGGAAAGGATACAAATTATAACCATCCTAAGGAAAAGACGCATATGGCAGGGTCTGGGAAGGTGTAGAGCTACTGGTTGTCCTCTTCCTTTGGATTCAGGGATGGCATTGCCTCCTTCTGGCCATATCTATGACTATAGGCTCAGAGCATTGCCAACCAGGAGTGTTCACTTGAGCTTCTGTATCCAGAAGTTTTACTGGGGCTTCAATGCCAATTGTGACTGATTGCATCATTACACATGTGTTTGAATTCAAACTCCAGCCACCCCTCCACAAAGGTTGGCTGACAAGAATCATCTCATTAACATATAAACTACAAATTTGGGTCTGAGGAAACCACATGAATAATGAAGACACTCTTGCCATAGGAAATTTCAAATGTTTAAGAGCTGCCTCCCAGGAACTGAGGCAAAGACCAGACCTCTTTTAGAGGACAAACTCATTCCCAACCATCCATATTTCTTCTTCATGATGCATTGCATTAGACATGAATTCAAGTGCATTGTAGAACAGTAGTGCTATGCCAATAAAACTAATGTTTGGCATAAGTTTTTTGTAGGTATACTTTATCAGATTAGGAAAACGTTTTTCTATTCTTAGTTTGTTAAGAATTGATTTTTGTCAAAAGCACAATTGAATTTTATCATTTTAGTTACATGTGATGAGATAATCATAGAATACTCCTCTATTCTGTCAATATAAGAAATTACATTGATTAATTTTCTAATGTCATACAACTATGCATTGATGGAATAAACACAATTTGGTTATGATTTGTCCTTCTTATATGTTGTTAAATTCTGTTTCTTGAATTTTTTTCCTTTTCATTCTTGGATAAATTTTTCTTAGAATTTGTCTGGAATTCTTAGAATTCTTTTATTAGTTTTTGAAATAAAAGTTATGCTAGCTCCAAAAATATAAGTTTTAGAGTGTACTCTCTTTTTTATTTTATGAAAAAGTTGTGTATTTTTGGCATTATTTGCTCCTTGTTTGGCAGATTTCCTTAGTGAAATTATCTGGACCAAATTTTAATTATAGATTCAATGTCTTTAATCATTTTAGACATCTATAGATTTTTTAAAAAATTCTTTTTACATATTCCTGCTAATATGGTGCTTTTCTTTGCATAATTGCTATTTTTGTTTAAAGTTTCAAATATATTGGCATAAAGTTGTTTATATTATCATGTTCTATTTTTTTCTTTTTAGACAGAGTCTCACTGTATTGTCCAGACTGGTCACAAACTCCTGGAGTTTGTCAGGCGATTCTCCTGCCTCAGCCTCCTGAGTATCTGGGACTATAGGTACGTGCCACAGCATCAGGCTCTATCTTACTATTTTGTAAGGACCTACAGTTATGTCCTCTAGCATAGCAGTTATTTTCTCCCACCATTTTGATGGTTTCATTTAATTATTTTCTGGCTTCTATCTCTTCAGTTGAAGAAGTCGTTTGTTGAAGTCGTTTCTCTTTTTAGACAATCTAACTTTTTTTTCTGGGTGTCTGGTTTTAAGATTTTTGTCTTTGACTTTATTTTGCTTAGTTTTACTGTGATTTGTCTTGTGTGTGTGTGTGTGTGTGTGTGTGTGTGTGTGTGTGTGTGTGTACGCACACACGCACTTGCATTCATCCTACCTGAGAGGTTACTGGACCTTTTGTATGTCAATAATTTGGAGAAATTCTCTTAAATACTTCCTCTGCTCCATTCTCTGTCTTATTTCTTTCAGAAACTACCATTTTATACATATTGGACTATCATCACTATAGTCCCTCTAAACTACCCCTCTCCCCCACCCCACGTGCATCTGTTTTTCTTCTGTCAGGTCCTTGGGGTCACTAGCAATACAGGATCACTTGGGTCCAGTTTTGGAATTGAGATGATTCATGTTTGAACTCCAGCCCATGGAAGGAATGGTTTTCTTGTAATTCAAATACTTGTTCTAAATTACCAGTCTGCTATTACTGGAAGGGGAAGTATTAGCATAATTTTTTTAAAGCATAAGTAATATCATGTCACTTCCAAGCTTAAATCCTTATAGTAGTTTCCTATGGCCCTTATAATAAAAGGTAAATTATGTTTATGGCTGTAATCTTTGTATGGTCTGGCCTCTAACTTTTCCTTCAACCTCACTTACTTTTTTCCCATTTTCCCTGAAGCAAGGAGCTTTTTTTTGTTTCCGGAGCAAGCAAAGCTTTTTCTACTCTCTACCTAGAATACTCATCAATGGTTCATTGAAGGACTTATTCTAACTCCTCTTTTTGTTCTCATTAAAGATGACTTCCTTTGAAAGACCAAAGGAAGGCATGACCTAACTAAACTAGCTTGTCTAACTCTAACTGATTGTTCTCTATCACTCTACAATTACAGCTAACTAACTTCTTTGTGATTTAGTTCCCTCATCTTTAGAAGAGTGATAATCATATCTTCATCTCTTGTCCAAGTCCTGAGGCAGAATATATTTTGGAATTCAGAAACTTTTTCATTTTAGAAAAGTAATGCAGCATACATACCCGACGTTCTATAGCAATCCCAGCAGTGTCAGGGGCAGTTTCCATAATCAAACACATAAATATTTTTGCAATGAGACATATACATATTAACCCTAAGTGAAATAATTAAACAATAAATGCGCTTATGCAAGTTCAGCTGAGGTTTTATTATGTAAACTTTAAAACTTAGTTTTCAGAGCTAATCCTTGGGGACCCAAATGCATGCAAAGCATAGAATTTTAGAAATGGGAATAATTCTAATGATCATTTTTATAACACCAATTTTAATGATAAGAAAAGCTAAGACCCAGACATATCAGATAACCTTCCCAAGATTATATAGCTGGTTTCCACTAGTTGGAGACGGACTTTCAGTTTAGTGTCTTCTTTGCTACACTATGATTTAAAAATTAGAAGATTATTTTATTTCAGACTTGAAAACTAGAACTAACTGATCTTTCTTGGAATTCCTTCCAGTCTTTTAAACTGCTAAATGTAGAGTGACTTTCTCATCACCAATGAGTAAGTTTTTGATCGCCCAAAAGTATGAGATTTTTAGTAGATTGTGATCATGAGAAGGAGAAGAAATGACATTGCATCAAAGGCACCTGTAAGATAGTTAGTGAAGAAGACGTACAAAAAAACATGTGGGACAGATAGACGTTAGCATGTGACACTTCCTCGCTTCCTAATGGATACTAAGTACCACAATATTTTTATTGTTTTGTAGTACAGAAAAAGTTATGATGAGCTAATAGAAAAGTTAGAGCTAGTAAATAGAAAATATCTGTAGAGTTCTATGGATATGCACCTTTCAAACTGGGAAAGAGCTTTCTGTTTTATTACTCCTTGTTTTACACAACAAATTATATTCTGAAAATGTGTACAATTGACTGCATATTCTTTTGCCTTTGAGAATCAAGTCATTATTAGTAGTGGAATATCAAATACTAGATAATCTTCATTCGATAAAAATACTAAAATTGCCACTAGGGAAATTTAGCGCATGCTTTTGCAAAGATAGGGGTACATCTTAACTTGATTATAAAAGTTTCACTGCTCTACAGGGGAAGATTTTAAAGTTAAACTTGAAGTAGCATTTAATGACACAGACACAGGATTGTAACCCCTTAAGTAGTAGGGGCAGAGTCACAGAATGATTGAAACACAAATGCCATAGACTGCCAAAATGTTTTTCTCTTGGATCCTTTACAGGCAGAAAATTCTCTGAAGGCAGAGAACCGTATATATAGTGATGGGAAACGTCTGCCATAGCTGTTCAGGGAAAGTTGTCAGGGAAAAAAAAAGGAGGGGACAGCAAAGTCATAGAATGACACTGCAATTAGAAAAGAAAAGTGGATGCAAAGCTCTGCCTACAAGTACACAGCTTCGCTCTTGAAATAATCCAAGTGACTTGCCAAAGGCCTCTGGGCATGGGTGATGTGCATATTTACTAGAAGGATATGGAAGGCTGGTTTCTTGAAACATAAAATTTCACAATTTTTAAAGTATAGCTGAGGACATATTTTCAGTCTCCCCAATGAGTTATTGGAATATAAAACTGTAAGGGGGAGGGTCTCACGATTTACATTGTGACTTAGTTCCCTCATCTTTATTTGGTTCATGCTGTACATCTAACTTAAGTTTAATTTCTTTCTTTTCTTAATGGAATTTTATTTTGTTATTACCCAAAAAAACTATAAAGGTATAAATTGAAGGCAATAATTGTCTACATTTTGGTGTAGCTTACAGATTTTTCCATGCATATATTTCTGATGTTTTTGCTTATTTATTTATTTTTAATTTATTTTTATTTATTTTAAAGATGTGGGATACTGTTCAGATTTGATAGATAAGTGATCATTGTACAGGTAAACTTTGGGTCTCCCTTTGGTCTCCACTTCATCTGGTTTGAGGTCAGGTACCCCTTCCCTCCCCCGGAAGCATCCTGATACTGCCAATCCCTTTCTTACAATATTATGATAAATGTTCAGTGTCCACTTATGAGTGAGAACATGTGGTACTCAGTTCTTTGTTTCTGTGCTAGATCACTGAATATGATAGACTCTAAATCCATCTAAGTTGTTGCGAAGTCCACAATTTTATCCTTCTTTATGGCTGTATAGTATTATATCATGTATATGTAATAAATTTTTTAAATTCAGTTCACCTTCGATGGGCAGCATGGTTGGTTCCATGTTTTTGCTGATGTGAATAATACTGCAATAAACATGCATGTGCAGGTATCTTTTTCATAAAATAATTTGATTTCTTCCGGGGATATTCCCAGAAAAGGGATTGCTAGGTCATATGGAAGATCAATTTTTAGATATTTTAGGAATCGCTACATTGTTTTCCACAGAGGTTGTATTAGTTTACACTCCCACCAACAGTGTAGAAGCATTCTTTTTTCCCTGCATCCTCGCCAGTATCTGTTGTTTTTTGAGTTATTGATGATGGCCATCCTGACTGGAGTTAGGTGGTATGTTGGGGTGGTTTTAACTCACATTTCCTTTATAATTAGTGAGGCTGGACATTTTTTAATGCATCTGTTGACTGCTCATATGCCTTCTTTTGAGAAGTGTCTATTCCTATCTTTTGCCCACTTTTTAAATGGGACTGTTTCTTTTATTCCTTTTGGCACATTTGAGTTCCTTGTATATCCTGGATGTTAGGCCTTTGTCAGAGATGCGGTTAGCAAATATTTTTTTTCCCATTCCTTGGGCTGTTTTCCCGCTCTCTTGATGATTTCTTTTGCTCTGGAGAAGCTTTTCAGTTTGATGAGGTCCCACTTGTCTATCTTATCTCTTATGGCATGGGCATTTGTGATTTTGACCAGAAATTGGTTGCCTATTCCAATTTCTGTAAGGGGGTCTCCTGCGTTTTCTAAGATTCTTATAGTTTGAGGTTTTACATTTAGGTCTTTCATCCATTTAGAGTTAATTTTTTTATCTTTTAATGATCATACTGTATATTAAGCACTTACTATGGGCCAGACATGATGTTAAGTGATCTAAAAATATTATCTCATTTAATCTTCTTGCCAATCCAGTGAGACAGGTGCACAGGTATTTCCATATTTGGATAGGAAAACTGAAGCTCAAAAAGAAAGATAAACAAGCTCAAGATAACACAACTGGTAGTGGAGAAATAGAATTCTCATCCAGCCCATCTCAGTTTCCTACATTTTTTATTGGATAAGGAAGGAAGACTCTAAGGGAGAGGGCCAGAAGAACTTACTTAACTTGCTTTCCATTTTACTTTGGGTCTCGACCTACTACAATATCTTTTGTATTGAAATAACACCACAGGCTGGGATCGGTGGTGCAGCCTATAATCCCAGCACTTTGGGAGGCTAAGGCGAGTGGATTACCTGAGCCTGTGGGTTCAAGACCAGCCTGGACAAATTGGCGAGACCTCATCTCTATAATAAATCAAAAAAACTAGTTGGGCATGGTAGTGCACACTGTAGTTCCAGCTACTTGAAAAGCTGAGGCGGAAGGATCGCCAGAGCCTAGCAGGTCAACGCTGGGGTGACTGTGAGCCTGCCACTGCACTCCAGCCTGGGCAACAGAATGAGACTCTGACTCAAAAAAAGAAAAGAAAGAAAAAGAAAAAAGAAAACAAACAAAGAAAGAAATAGCACCACATCCTCAAATCCTCCACTTAGATACAGTTGTCACCCCTGTCCCTGTCAACTCTCAAAATTGAAGAACTCCTCTGCAGCCCAAGCTCCATGGGAGAATCTATTGTGGATGTGACACAAGTACAGTGCCCAGAAGCAAGAGTATTACTAAAGAGGATTATATGGGTGAGGTGGCTCAAGCCTATAATCCTAGCACTTTGGGAGGCCAAGGTGAGAGGACTGCCTGAGCCCACGGGTTCGAGACCCACCTAGGCAACTTGGTGAGCCCTCATCTCTACAATAAGTAAAAAAATTAGCTGGCCGTGGTGGCACGTGTCTGTAGTTCAAGCTACTTGGAAGGTTGAGGTGGAAAGATCACCTGAGCCCAGCAGGTCGAGGCTGTAGTGGCTGTGAGTGTGCAAGTGCACGCCAACCAAGGCGACAGAGTGAGACTCCAACTCAAAAATTAAATTAAATTAAATTAAAATTAAAAATAAAAATCTTTTCATCTGCTTCAACTGGAACACAGGCTATAATGTTAGCCCGGGCACATGGTTTGAAAAACTAGAGCCAGAACCAAGACAGTGACTCACACCTATAATCCCAGTGCTTTGGGAAGTTGAGGTGGAAGAATCCCTTGAGACCAAGTAGTGGCTTTTGCCTGTAGTTCTAGCTACTCAAAAGGCTGAGGTAGAAGGATAGCTTGAGCCCAGGAGTTTAAGTTTACAGTGAGCTATGACTGTGCCACTGTACTCCAGTCTGGGTAATAGAGCGAGATCCTATCTAAAAAAAAATAGTAAAAATAAAAATAAAAAAATACAAATGAAACAGTGGCTACAACATTATTTCTCAGCCAGCGTTGAGAAGGCTCCAGAAGCATTTGCCCTTAAGTATTACCATGGGGACAAAGCATAAACCATTTTCCAAAAACCTCAAACTGGCACTCAAGTGTGACTCAAAACTGAAAGGCAAATTAAAATTAAAATCATGGACTGGGATATGATGAAGGAAATGTTATCAAAGAGCCACCTGAACACCTGGGGAGAAAGTTCAAATTGCTGAGCTGACAGCCACAACTGGAGTGCAGTGAAGTTTAATCCCAGGGTGGGCTGTTCGGACACAGGGCTGCCATGTTTGAGTAGTTCCAGCAGGTATTGTCTGAAGTTTGACCAAAACAAGAGTAACTCAGCTTCCAGCATACTGAATGACACCCGAAGCCTTTCTAGGCCTAATAAAATATTGTTCTTTGTACTCTCCTACCTGTGTCCTCCAATCTGATCTAACTTCCTAGTTTCACATCGTTTTTAAAAATCCACTTATTTAACAGCAATTAAAAGCAATATTTAGACAGAATGACAATAAATATTAATATTCATTCTGTGTAAGGCAGTCCAACCTGTTTTCTAGGCTAATTTTTAGCCAGAAAAAAAAATGCTTTTAGAAATTAAAGGGCAAATTGCAAATGTTTTCACATTTAAAGAATATGTCTGTTTATTTGTTTAAATGGCTTACACGAAACCAATGAAGCTGCCGCAAGCCCTCATGACTAACAGAATATTTCTGTATCTCCTGTATTTGCCAGAAACCTGGCCACTGACATCAGCTGTGAAGGTGATCAAATGAAAATGAAACAGCTGTGATGTCTATGCCTTAGAAACTTTCCTTAAACTTTCATGTTTCTATTTAACATACTTTTGTAATTATTATTTAAAATCATACATAGTCATTTGGTGTTCAATCTGCAAAAATCAGTAATTCAATGTCTCATGTAAGAGGAGCTGTCTCTTACATAATGTTTTTCTGCTTTCTTCAGTGTAGAAAGGCAGATCCATCAAGTGGGGCTGTCAGCTGGAACTTGGGAGCTTTTAAAATATATGAGTGAAAACCCCTATCCCGGACAAATTAAATCAGAATCTTTGCAGATGGCATCCTGACTTTGGTGGATTTAAAAGTTCCCACATTATACAAATGTGTGGGTAGAGTTGAGAACAGTTAGCTTAGGCTGTGAAGTTCTACATGAAAAATACACTACAATAGCTTAAGCATAGGAAAGATAATGCTGCATATTTTGCATGTGAAAAAGAGTATACACACACACACATACATATATACACACACATATATAAATGCACATGTATACATACATATATATTTTTTAAAATCATCAAGGACTTGGTCAAAATCTCTAAAACAAATTTTCTGTAGATTACTATTCTATTATTTTAAAAGGGAAGTAATAAGATTATTGGTTTAGAAGGCAAATAATGCAAAATTAATTTTTGTAAAAAAGTTTCAAAAAGTCAGCTTATCCTCATAAAATTTTTAAAAAAATGTTTCCTTCTGGGAAGACTACTAGATATTGCACTAGTTTTTTATAGTATAGGTAGAAACTTAATTAAATAGCAGTCTGACATATTCAGAATCTGCTTAATAAAAGCAATTAGGTTATTTGTATACATACATTTTAAATTTAGTAGCCTGGGTCCAAATATTATTAAATTCTTACAACAGTAATTAAGTAACAAACTTTAATAGTAATTCAAATACCTTGGAGCTAGTGGTAATTGTCCTTTTTATACTGTGCTGTCTTTCTGAGGTGGAAAAAAATATATATGTAGTTGGCTAAAATGTTAACAAGGCTCTAGAGGAATTCTTAGGGTTTTCTGATGAAAAGAAAGATGGGCTGGGCTCGGTGGCTCAGCCTTAATCCCATGCTTTGGGAGGCTGAGGTGAGTGGATTGCCTGAGCCTGCGGATTCGAGACCCGCCTGGGCAACTTGGCGAGACCTCATCTCTACAATAAATAAAAAAATTAGCTGGGCGTGGTAGCGCGCACCTGTAGTTCTTGGAAGGCTGAGGCAGAAGCATCGCCGGAGCCCAGCAGGTCGAGGCTGCAGTGGCCGGGAGCGGCCACTGCACTCCAGTCTGGGTGACAGAGTGAGACTACAACTCAAAAAAAAAAAAAAAGAAAGAAAGAAAGAAAAAAAGATGGGAGACTCTCATCTTTTGTGTGTGTGTGTTGGAGTCTCACTCCATCGCCCAGGCTGGTGTGCAGTGGCATGCTCATGGCCATCACAATCTTGACCTGTTGGACTCAGGTGATCCTTCTGCCTCAGCCTTCCAAGTAGCTGTAACTATAGGCATGCACCACCTCACCAGGCTAATTTTTTAATTTATTGTAGAGATGAGGTCTCGCCAGGTTGCCAAGGCTGGTCTTAAACCCGTGGGCTCAGGCAATCCTCTCACCTCGGCCTCCCAAAGTGCTGAGATTATAGGCATGAGCCACTGCGCCCAGTCAGACTCGCATCTATTGAATGCCTACCATGTGTCAGACATTTTATTAGGCACACTTCTCACTGACTCTTCAAACAACCAGAGAGAACAGGAATAAACAAACAATGGCCAATGGGCCAAATTACTTATTTGTAAAGTTTTACTCATACGTGGACAAATCCATTCATTTACCTATTGTCTATTTGCTACAAAAGCAACATTTCATAATTGAAGTGACGCTATATCCTGAAAG
>CAUYQG010227261.1:0-10379 GCA_963574415.1 Tarsius wallacei
GTCGGACCGGGGGTCCCTGAGTCTCGGACCAATGCGTCTAGCTGTGGGCAGTGGGGTAGGGGAAGGAGGGCAAGAGACTTTTTGGGGAACTCACATTCGGAGAATCTCACAGTTCCGCCTGTGTTGCCGCCATCTTGACCGCAATCTATTTTTACTTTTCTTAATGTGGCTACTAGAAAATGTAAAATTGCTCACGTGGCTTTCATTTGTGGTTAACATATTTCTATCAGACAGGGCTACTCTGAGCTGTGATTATTTTCCTTTGCTTATGCTTTTCACTTCATCCAGAGTAGCACTTTTTACCTTATGGCTGTTATGGGCCCATTGAATTCCAGCCCCAAACTACAACTAGTAGGCTTTTATGTCAACCTTAGCATCCTCAGTCTACAGTGATCCTCCACTTATCCAAATGTTTTTCATAACCTGATTACAGTTAGAACATTTACACATAAGATATTTTGTTCTCTAACTTTCTCCTTGAAATATGTTTTTTTGTTTTGTTGTATTTTGTTTACAACATGAATAGTTCTTATTCTCTATTTTAGTTCTCGTTTTAGTCTATGTATAAAGATAGGTATGTATTCTATATCCATAATAATACAAAGATCTTACAAATTTCTTAGGTTGGAGTGATTAGATTTGGATAAGACAACCCATTCCTGTCTATCAATGCTAAAATTAAGGTAGAACGTTCTGATCAGCTCTATATTTTACTCATGCCTGACTTGTGACCATTATCATTACTGAAGTAGAATAATGGATATTATTATTATTAGCTTTCAAACATGGGATATATTTTTAAGCTATATAATATTTAGTAACTAACTAGATTGAATGGTTGAAATGTTTACTAAATTAGTTTTGTTGTTGCCATACCGAAAGTAAGAAGTTGCCAGCACACTGAGAGTTAAATATTAGTCCTTTTACACCAGTGGTTGAAAGGAGGCTTATGCCAGAAAGAAACTCTTGACTCCAAATGAAGGAAGCAAGGGGTTTATAAAGGCAAAAACCGCAAGGATACATAGCAACTTAGCAACCACAAAACGAGCAACTTAGCAACCATAAACTAGCAACGTAGCAACCAAAATGGGACCTTTTGACCATTACGGAGTTTCAGCTAACTTTATGTCCTGGGCACAGTCAGTGACTGGAAAGTCCCTGGAGTTCTGCCAACAATATGTGGTATGCTGTTTACTGCAACGGTTAGGGCAGTTACATGAAGACAAGATGAAACAACTACTATACAATGGAGTCACCTTGGTTAGGTCACTAATAGCCATTTTATTCCCTCCTTTTAGTTGTTTATGAGTCAAAGTGTTGACTTATATATTATGGGTAGGGGATTGTAATGGGCCCTTATATACATGAGTTTTACAGATGTGATTCACTGTGTAATGAAATGAACTATTCAATTTAATATACAGGGCCCAATGAGTAGACCCAGAAGGAGGAGAAGCAGAGGCCCAGCCAGATCTGTAATTAAGGTAGTTAGCCATGGGCTTCAATTAAACAAGTTTGAAACCAGGATTTGTTATTTTAGACAACACCAGAGTGAGAAAGTCTTAGCTTGAGAGGGTAGGATTCAGGTATAGCTGTTCATTGTTGATTGTTGTTCTTGGCCTTTTTTGATTTGGGAGTGGTGAATTCTAGTCAGTATTCCGTCAACCTTGAGTGATGTAGGAGTGGTGAGGATGACGATGAAGGGTCCTTTCCAGGCAGGAGTTAATTCCTTTTTTTGATGTAGACCAGATGCCTAAGCTGGAAGGGATGACAGGCTGTGGAGAAGGGAGTTGGTAAAATGACATGAATGTTGGAGTGGATGGCAGCCTGGATCTGCAGGAGAGACTGGAGATACTTTAACAGAGACTGATTAGTAACTTCTTCAAGAATAGGGTCTCTTAGCCAGGCTCGGTGGCTCAGCCTGTAATCCCACGCTTTGGGAGGCCGAGGTGAGTGAATTGCCAGAGCCCACGGGTTCGAGACCCGCCTGGACAACTTGGCGAGACCTCATCTCTACAATAAATCAAAAAAATTAGCCGGGTGTCGTAGCGCACACCTGTAGTTCCAGCTACTTGGATGGCTGAGGCGGAAGGATCGCCGGAGCCCAGCAGGTCTAGGCTGCGGTGGCCAGGAACGGCCACTGCACTCCAGTCTGGGTGACTGAGTGAGACTCCAACTCAAAAAAGAAAAAATAAAGGAATAGGGTCTCTTAACCAGGGTAGTAAGGGAGGGGATCTTCCAAGCATGGTTTCATATGGTGTGAACCCTGCCTTGTAAGGGGTGCATCAGATGCAAAAGAGAGTCAAAGGTAAATGGCTTACCCATTTTTCCCTGGTTTCTATTATTAATTTGTTTAAGGTAGTTTTTACGGTCTGGTTCATGAGTTCTACCTGTCCAGAGCTCTGTGGTCGGTAGGCACAATGTAACTTCCAGCTTATATTTAGTGTTTTGCTAACTATTTGAGCTATGAATGAGGTAAAGGCAGGACTGTTATCAGAGCCAATGGAGAGAGGGAGCCCAAATCTAGGAATAATTTCATTGAATAAGCATTTTGTGACCATTAGTGCGGTTTCATTTTTTGTGGCAAAAGCCTCCACCCATTTTGAAAAAGTGTCCACAAAGACCAGTAGATATGTGTAACCTACATGAGGGAGTTTTACCTCAGTAAAGTCCACTTCCCATGCTTCTCTGGGGCTTAGTCCCCGAGCCCTGATACCATTTGGTGGTTTTGGTCCTTGTTTTGCATTTACTTGCACACAAGATGGGCACATTTCAGCAGCTGTGGCGGCAAGGCTTCTTGTCTTGAATGTAGTAGTATTGCTTCAGCATTTCAGCTAATCTAGTTCCTCCCAGGTGGGTAGCAGAATGAAGTTGCTTTACCAGAGTACGTCCAAGGGCAGCTGGGAGGATGATTTTGGAGTCCTTAGTTATCCACCATCCTGAGGTTTCTTTTTGTGCTTCCACTAAGTCAGCTTGCTCCTCCTCTTCTTGGGTATAGATGGGCTGTTTTGGAAGTGAGGGAACAGGAAAAGTTTTAGTTAGCAGGATAGTGAGGGGTTTGGCTGGGAGCTCCACTGCCTCATGAGCTGCCCAAATAGCTAGTTGATTTCCTGTTGCCTCCGGAGTGTCCAATTTTTGGTGTCCCCTGCAATGAATGACAGTTACCTCTTTGGGGAGCCATATAGCCTCTAGAAGGGCTAAAATTTCCTCTTTGTTTTCTATAGTTTTACCCACCATGATAAGAAGTTTTCATTCTTTGTAGATCATGGCATGGATATGGAGAGTAGCAAAAGCATACCTGCTATCTGTAAAGATATTTACCCATTTTCCTGTTCCCCGGCACAGGGCTTGATCTTTTTGGGCAGATGAGCCATTAGGCAAGGACTGTGACCAGATTACGTTGTGTGCTGTGGTTACTGTCGCACCAGCCTTGTGGACTCCCTTTATTATCAGACTACTGCCATCCGTGAACAGGTTAGCATCAGCCTGGTCTAGGGGAGTGTCCCAAAGATCAGGACGGCAGGTTGAGAGACATCCAATATGTCCTCACAATTGTGAACTGGCATTTCTGAATTATCATCAGGCATTAGAGTGGCTGGATTCAGGCTCTGGGTAGAGAAGAAAGTTAGTCTAGGCTGGTCAAGCAGGAGGCTTTGATATTGGGTGATATGAGCTTTTGACATCCAGCGGCCAATGGCTCCCTGAAGTAGGGCTTCTACAGCATGGGGAGCAGTCAGGGTTAGGTTTTGACCAAAAGTCAGTTTGTCTGTCTCCTTAGCTAGTATAGCTGTAGCGGCGATGGCTCGAAGACAGGATGGCCAGCCAGAGGCCACTGCCTTTTTGACAAGTAAGCCACAGGTCACCTCCAGGGTCCTAAAGTCTGGGTAAGAACCCCCTTAGCGATTCATCACTGTTCATGAATAAACAAGTGGAAAGGCTTAGTAGTATCTGGGAGGGCTAATGTCGGGGTTTGGATAAGAGCAGTTTTTAATTGTTAGAATGCTCATTCCTCAGTGGCAGTCCATATAAAAGGCTGATTCCCTGCAGTGGCTGAATATAGAGGCTTGGCAATCTCAGCAAATCCCAGGATCCATAACCGACAGTATCCCACCACCCCCAGGAATTCCTGTATCTGTTTTTTTTGAGATTGGGGTGGGGATTTGAAAGATGACTTCCTTCTGGGCCATGGTTAGGGTTTGCTTATCCTTTTCCAGCCGATATCCTAAATAGGAGACCTCGGCTAAGCAGAGTTGTGCCTTCTTAGACAATACACACAGTAGCCCAGGACGTGGAGAAGCTGTAACAAAGCCTTGGTGCCTTTTAAGCAAGTGTCCAAGTCTGCCACTGCAAGCAAGAGCTAATCTCTGTATTGGAGTAAAGTACATTCAGGGTGTAAGGCACGGAATCCTGATACATCCTGTTGCAAGGCTTTCCTGAAAAAAGTTGGGGGAGTTTCTGAATCCCTGTGGCAACCAGATCCATGTCAGCTGACTGGTATCCCCTGATTTGGGGTTCATCCATTCAAACACAAAAATTGGTTGACTGATGGGGGACAAGGGAATGGAGAAAAATGCATCCTTCAGGTCTAAAACAGTGCAAACCTGGTGTTGAGGGGGAAGTAAGCTGAGTAATGTGTAAAGGTTAGGAACAGTAGGATGGATTGTTTCAACCCACTTATTAACCTCCCTCAAGTTGTGGACTGGTTGGTAGTCAGAGATTCCCGGTTTTTGAATTGGCAAGAAATGAGTGTTCCATGCTGACTGACATAGTCTAAGCATATTACCCTTTAAAAGTCTTTTGATATGAGAAGCAATTCCCCTTCGAGCCTGCAGACTCATAGAGTACTGACATACTCTGACCGTGGTGGCTGATGCCAGTAGATTCACCACAACCAGGGGATGATGTTGTGCTGATCCTGGTGGATTTGTTTCCACCCAGACCAAAAGATATTCTTGCTGTAGCTGTTAGAGCAAACTTGAGGAGATGAGACATTTTTTGTGGAGGTGTTAGAAGAAGTTAGAAGGCACTCTTCAGAAAGTGGAAGAGTTAGAATCATTTGACAAGTCGTGGGGACAAGCATTTCAGTTATGTCAGGTGAAAACACAATGGTTGCTCTTAGCTTTCAAAGAAAATCCTGGCCCATGAGGGGATATGGGCAGTCAGGGGCTATCAGGAATGAGTGAGTAACCTGTTTTTGACCCAAATCAACCGTCCGATTGGGAATGAACTTGCAGCTTGTAATTGTGCCTGTTGCCCCTTGAACAGAAATTTGCTTACTGTACATGAGTCCTAATGGTGATTTTAGGACTGAAAGCTCTATCCCAGTATCCACCAAGAGTTGGACCGGGTGGCCCCTGGTTGCTGCAGTTACCATGGCCTCTTGAGGACCTAAAGGAAAAGAACCTTAGTCTCTTCAGTCAGAGTCATTTTCAGCCTCCCCAGTAGTGGGCAAAACCAGGACTGGCTTAGAGTTGTCCACTTTTGGGCAACAGGGACAATCCTTTTTCCAATGACCAAATTATTTGCAATGTGCACATTGATCCGTAGCCAGTGGGGAACATCTAGTCCCCTTTTGTCTTTTCCTAGTCTCCCCTTTTTTGATGTGGCAGTCTTGAGTCAGGCTGGGAGGCTTGGAGGGCAGTTACCAATATTTTTGACTGACATTTGACTGTCTTATCTGCCTCCTGCACTGTCTGTTGTTTTTCAGCATCACAGTTATTAAAAAATCTTTTGGGCTACTTTGAGCAGCTAGGAGATATTCATTCCTGTGAAACCCTCAAGATTTTGTAATTTTTTTTGGATGTCAAGGGCCACCAGAGCCACAAAAGCCAAATTGATAGCCTGAGCATTTTTTGAGTGCCATGAGGTCAAACGGGGTACAGGTACAGAATGCCTCTTGAAGATGCTCAAGAAATACCCCTGGTGACTTCTCAGGACCCTGAAGAATCTCAGTAGTTTTTGAAAGTTTGATAGGTTTCCAGGCTGCTCCCCTTAAACCAGTTAATAGAATCCAGTGATAGGATTCTATTGAATGCCCCGGATCCTGCTGAGGTATTGGGGTTCCACTCAGGATGAGAAAAGGGAAAATTTCATTTAAAATTTCTTGATTTTCTTCCTCGGTGCCAGTGGTTGAGGCTAGGATAGACTTTCTAGCCTCAGATCTAATGCATTCTCATTCCTCAGAGGTAAATTGAGTTAAAAAGGAGCTGCTGGCAATCATCCCAGGTGGGACGATGAGTACACATGACTGATTCTACCAGGGAGATTAAAACCTGAGGTTTCTCCAAAAATGGCAAATTTTGAGCTTTCCAATTGTACAAATCAGATGTAGAAAAAGGAATATACACCAGGAAAGGTCACTCAGTCTGATCTGTTCCCCGTGGAGGGGTATTTCATGAAGGGAAAGGAGAGGAGCCAGATCCATTCAGGATCAAAGGTGAGAAGCCAGAGGCAGAGAGGATGGAGGGGAGGTGGAAGGTGGAGGAAGGTGAGGGCTTGAGTCAGAATGAGAATGAGAAATGCCCAGGACCAGAGGACTGGTCATATTTGAGAAATTTGAGTTTGCAAAAAGACAAATTACAATAGGCCAATACCAGTAATGCTTAAGGAGTCTGTGTTTCTGAAAAGACAAACTCAGCAAAGTTAATCTTTACCTAGAACATGTATTTCTCCCAGACATAGCCTCCACTTTCTCATTATTGTGTTAGGGTTTAGGAACAAGATAAAAAATAGATTCCCACTCTCAGTCTGTCCTTTCATTCCCCACTCCTATCTTGGAAATATTCCTATTATCTTGGGAAATGGGGCAAAGATCAATTTTCCATAACTGCTTCCTGCTGAGGTGGGCTGTTGAGATGTCCCCTACCTATCTATTTCCAAGGGCATGAATAGGAAGCAGTGGGACCTCAACCAAATACCATATGGGTTTAATAAAACATTGAGTGAGAGCACAGGCAAAACCTGTTAAGCAAACAATGATGAAAAAGGCTATTGTCCCAGAAACAATGCTGGAAAAGTGAAAGTAGTCCCGTCAATTATATGTATGATTAGATAAAGCCTTTAATTTATCAGCATAAGTTGAAATATTCCCTTGTAAATCATCCATAGTTGTACTTTAGCAAGTAAATACAGCCACTTTGACGAAGTCTGAAGAAAGGAAAATTGAAAACATTAGAGACATGTAGTTGGGAACATGACAGGAGTGGACAAAGAGACTTGGGGTCAAGTATATGGGAAGGATCGTGAGTTTTAAGAGAACATACCTTTAACCATGGAGGGGGGTTTTGGACTAAATTCAATCGTTGGTCGATATAGGGAAGTTGGTCAGGGTGACCAGGACTTCCCCTGACAACCTTACAGATAGACTGAGTGATGCAAACGTTCAGAGACCCAGTGGAGGACCATCCAACATTAAAAGAAGGCCAATCAATTTCAAAGAGGGTCAAGAGCCTGCCTTTCAAGAAGCGGACACCATAGTCCTCACTATATCCAGCAGAAAAATTCTTTATCATACTGTCCAGGGGACTAAAGGGTCAAGAAGCCCGTGACCCCATATTGTCAGACCAATGAAAAAACCAAAACTGAAATCAGAAACTGAACTGAGACTCTATTCAGCCAATGTCTTGGCCTAATGAATAGTGTCCAATGGACAGCCTCATCAGGCCATGACTCCCTTAAATAGAATTATGGCCACAAACAGAACAGATTCTTACCTCTGAGAAGAATGCAGACAGACTAGGTATTTTTGAAGCGGTCATTCCAACTCCCTCTGGACGGGGTGAGAAGTTATAGGGCCCTGGAACGTCTCAGGGGGCACTTCTCCTATAACTTCCTCACCAAACTGGGGAAAGCTGGAATGAGGCAATTTCCCGAGCTTGGCAATCTTGCTGGGGCTTCCAAATGTTTTAGCTGTATCACAAGTAAGGAGTCACCAGCACACTGAAAGTTAAATATTGAGTCCTTTATTGCTGGTGGTTGAGAGGAGGCTTATGCCACAAAGAAGCTCTCGACCCCAAATAAAGCAAGCAAGGGGTTTATAAAGGCAAAAACCACAAGGATTCATAGCAACCTAGCAACCATAAACTAGCAACTTAGCAACCAAAATGGAAACTTTTGACTGTTAGGGAATTTCGGTTAACTCTATGTCCCAAGCACAACTGGTGACTGGAAAGTCCCTGGTGTTCTGCCAACAAGATGTGGTATACTGTTTACTGGAACGGTTAAGGCAGTTACATGGAGACAAGATGGAAAAACTACTATAAAATGGAGTCACATTGGTTAGGCCATTAATAGCCATTTCAGTTTCATAATCTCTAAGCATATATTAAATCAGCAGAAAAATATACCTTTTTCATAACATACACTATTTTCTGTCTCTGGTTTCAGAATACACATTCAAAATTTTTCTGTAAAATATCTTGCAAAATTTTTGAACATAATACATTTCACTGTCAGATTCAAATTAGCAAGTATTTAATTATCACTTTTAAATTATACTAAATCACTTGTTCAACATATGCTCTTTGTCAATACATTATTCAGTATTTTCTTCATTAGGAAGACTTTTCATTACTATAAATTAGTACTAATTATAAAACAATTGCTCAAGAAAAAGCCATTCAGATCAAAGAGTTAGCAGTTTCTTACTAGCCACTGCAATTATCTATTAAATATGCAATACATTCATTTAATCTAATAATAAAAATTAATTTAAAAATTATAGTTTGTTTTTGATGCAAGTTTAAACCTGACAAAAATAACAAAATAATGTATTCTTACTCTAAACCTGGTAACTAGCAAATATTATTTTATTTATCTAGCTACCTACCTATTTATCTATCTACCTATCATTTATTTACTTGATATTTAAAAAACTAACTCAGATTCACATTTTCTAAATTGAATTAATTGTATTTGCAGAGTGACTATTTTCTAAAAATTAGAAAGACTTTTATTATTTTATTCTGTCTTCTGTATTACAGTCTATATATTCATGAACAAATGAAGAAGGGGTAAAACTTTAGTGAGCATATATCACTTAGTTTGTGTTGTTTTCTCGTCATGTTAATTTACATGGGAAGGATCAGCTCTAAATATAACAAAAAGTTTGATTTTGACTGTGTTTGTCATTATCCACCCCTTCATCCACCTGAGCACTATCAAATGTGCCTGGGAGGAATGGTGGATGCTTGGTAGAGGCTTGGTCTAGAGATGTGCTGGTGTCCCTATCAAAAGTTTTCCTTATCCACATGGTCAAGAGAACTATGGAGAAGCCCACATAGTCCACACAATAGAGTTAAAGAGAAAACCCAGCCATCACTTGACCCTATCAGTCATCATAGTTAGAATTTTAATCAAATCAATTTGGTGTCATACAGTTAAAGGTTTAAGGTAATTTAATGTCCACAGACAGAATATATTTGCTAAACAATGTAGTTAAGACCATTGGATCAAATAAATCAAATAAGGTCCAAAAAAAAATCAGAAATAATACAAATATTTAAATTTTAGCTTTCAAAACTCTAGCTTTATTCCATGTAAGTAATCCGTAAGGTATAGAAATCCTTTTTGTGTTAACAATTAACTCTTCCCAATATACAGAATCTCAAAGGACACTAAGAGATCTTTGAGCCCAATATTATCATTCAGATATATATATATCTTTCCCAAGGACACTCTGCAAGTTTTGCCATTTCGGAAACAAAACCTGGGTCTCCTGTCTCCCATTTGAATGTCCTTCTGCCACATTATGCCTAGGAAATGGCAAATTAAGATCATGTTTCAAGCTATGGCTTTATGATGCAATACTAAAGCACACAGGCAATAATTAATGGGAAGACCAGTGGAGGAAGAATGAACTGGCTCTGTGGTATGAGATTTAGATAATTTGGAGCCCCCATAAATCACTCTGAAGGCTACTTGTTGAATGAGCTCTGATGGTACACTTACAGGGTGCCATATCTAAGGAGACAGATATTACTTTGCAAACACTTAACTTGCATAAGCACTGGTAAGCAGAAACAGATTTCTGACTTCCTGGCTGAGTCTTGCAAACTTGAAATTGTGTGTAGGCACATGATGGAGAGCTCCTATCTACACAGAACCACTGCAGCACACATGGCAACACATGCACTCCACAGGCACACAACAGTCCCACAGGAGCGTGCTGTTTCCACCACCTCCTGGGACATCATATCTGAGAATACTTCCTTCACCCGTCTGCTATTCCTAGAGGTTCAATTGCTCTGAACTTTAAATGTGTCATGCTTGCCTCACTGTGAAAGATTGTCAGTGAGCAAGAAGATGTGTGAACAAGATCCTGGCCAAACTTAGGGCAAATCTATTTAGCATCTCTGCCTCTGCTTTCTCATGTTTTCCTA
>CAUYQG010227278.1:0-40930 GCA_963574415.1 Tarsius wallacei
GTACTTGTAAATCTAGCAAACCACTCGGCTGTCAGGGGACATAGGAGACTACTGGTGAAACTTAGGCAAGTGCAAACTTTTCAAAAATGTATGTTTCCTTGAAGTTTTTCACTCAAAAACAACGAAAAACCTATGTCTCACATTTGTCAAACTTATGATTGATAAGTTGAGAAGTGGTTTTCAGGAATCACAAGCGTGTCCTTCCACATGGGTCTTCAAACAACAGACTGGACAATAAATTACATATTATTATTTTTTCCTAAATGGGAGTAAATTTATTCACGATTCCTTTCCCAAGGTAGGTAAATTGCACTAAAGAAAAGAAATCTATCCAGAATGAGACATGCCTCACTCAGATATAAATAAAAATAGACATCATGCTGCCTGGGAGCTGGGGTCCTACAGTCAGGAGCAAAGCTGCCATGGGGCCGGCTAGGGGAAGTAGGTCAGCACGATCATCTGGATGGGCTGTCCGCACACCAGGCAGGGCTTGTTCTTCTTTTTTAGCTTCCTGGCGCATGGGAAGCAGGCCGTGAGGTGTCCGGTTTTGCTGTGCACAACGCACCCATTCTGGTCGACCTTGGCAGATCACACAAGACTCGATGGCGTTGAGGAGGAAGCTAGCCTCCACGCCATCTTCCCTGTCTTGCGTGTCTTCCCTGTCATGCTCTCAGAAGTCTTCCTGGCTGCTACAAATGATGTCACTAGATTAAGTGGATGGCTGGGAGTAGTTCTCACTCTCCTGTGACTGGGAGGCCGGTGTGACTTTCTTGTAGTTTTCCTCGGGACTTGACTCCTTGGAATTGCTCGCTGCAGTCATTTGACAGTCGGGATCGTCGAAGCCCTTCTCAGTCTGTGCAGGGTGCTCCAGTGTGGCCTTCTCAGGGGAGTCCCCTCTGTCCTTTCCTTTGTCCTTGGGAAGCCAGTTACATCATGCAGGCCCAGTATCTGTTGCAGTGGGGTGGCAGGGGAGAGTTCACTTCCCTGCACGCGAGGCACTTCCAGTAGTCAGCTAAGGAAATTTCCAGAGCTTCTTCAAATGAGTCCGTTTTGCCTTCCCCTGCCTGGTACACAGTAACCCGATACACCTCATCATCTTCAGTGGAGAGTTCTTGTCCTTCTTCCCTGAGGCTGTAATCTTCTGAGTCAAGAGACTCAACTTCAGATTCTACGCTAAATGGATCTGAAACTGAATCCTGGTCCAACCAATCACCTGAATGTTCACTTACACTGGCATCAAGATCTGGGTTGGACGGCAGTCCCATGGCGTCTCTGCTGCTGGCTCTCTCGCTGCAGATCTCCCAAACCATACACAGGGCCAGACTTCCGTCAGACGACAGCGAGAGGCGATAGTATCCGACTTGTGCTGTTTCCTCTCTCGCTCACCAGGCAGCTCGTTGGCATTCTCTTTGTCTCACTGACAGCTCTCTTTCTAGATGAGGTAGATAGTCTGGAAGCCAAGTGTAAAGATGAAGTCTTCTCTTCTTGTAGCTTTGGCACACGGTCCTTTTGATCACTCCTGCCTTCAGGGTGACACCTGTCCTCACTCACAGATAGATGTTCCAGAGACTGAAGGTTCCTGCTGGTTAACTACCACCAAGTTTCAGTAGATCATTGTATATATTTTCCTGTGCTACTTCACAGAGAAGCTGGGCATGCCAAACAGATCTCCCAGAAGGTCATTTGAACAATACACAATATGCTGCTGCTTTTCATCATACAGGCATTCAGTCATGATGTACTGGCCAAGATAAAATAGAGCCTCTTTCATCGTGTGTTTTTTTGTGTGCCAACAGACTTTAACAACTTCAAAAGCAATGGATTTGGTTTTACACCTGGGAGGCCTCGCTGGAAACTCAGGGCTGCCTTGTAGGTCTAGTGTTTGGCCCCATCATCCCTCTAGCTGCCCGGGCTGCAGGTCCCCACCCCCTGCTAAATTACATATTTTTAATGTGGGAGGAAGAAAACAAGACTGCATTGTCTGCTCAAATAGAAAAACACCAGGTGGGGCTGGGCTCGGTGGCTCAGCCTGTAATCCCAGCACTTTGGGAGGCTGAGGCGAGTGGACTACCTGAGCCCGTGGGTTTGAGACTAGCCACGGCAACTTGGCAAGACCTAATCTCTTCAATAAATAAAAAATTTTTTAAAAGAAAAGAAAAACACCAGGTGGAAGACGTCAAACAAAGTACTATTGCACCACATGTATCAATGAACCTGCAATGCATGTCAGTGACTATTTCATGCATTACCACACATTAGAAAAATATAAGACATAAAATTTTGATTTGCCATAAGTAAGTTCCTCGGTGTCCAAAATCCTATTATAAGCCAAATATCAGTACAATAAAATAATTGGTTCCAACACTATACTATTTAAAATGAAGTGATTCGCTTTTCACTATTTTGTAAAAAAGTGTGGTCAAGTTGCTGTCAGGTGATCCACGAAATGTCTCCAGTGCAAAGAGTCTAAAGGAAGTCCTAAGGTGTTAAAAGCCAAGTTTCAAACGTATCATATATATGCTACCCCAGGTAATCAGAAAAATGCTTTATTCAGTGCATTACTTAATTATTCCATCAAGAAAGGAAGCACAATGGCATTTGATGTCTATGGTGTACATGCTGGTGGGCTGGCTGAAGAACTGAAGACCAGCAGATAGGGATGGCAGGAATGTGCTCATCTTTTATGCGTAAATCCCCCAGGGTGAGTAGGTCCTGTAGGAAGCATCAAGGGTCATAGTAAAAAGACGTTAGCTTTGTCTTTAAAATGATTTCAAAATTTTACACTGTTGAAGAAAATGAGAATGCAAATGTCAAATAAGAAATATAAGTTGGGGGAAAATAGTTCATTAGTTTAAACATGTATTTTTAAAAATTCAGATGCCATCTTAGTCCTTGCATAGAGTATTATTAAAACATTTAAGTCATAACTTGAAAGTCCTCAATGAATCGAAAAGTGAACAGCATTGAATTTCAGAACTACTAATGAAAAGCTCAGAAACACAATTCTCAAGAACATTTAAAGTTTTCCGTCTGCCTTTGTAATACATATTTATTGAAACATTTTCTCTTACACATGCACTCTTCCAGAGAAGACTTTACTTTTCCAAGTTGGCCAAGCACTTGCCTAAACGCTGCCTCTGCAGCAGGCCGGAGATGCTGATTGGCTGCCTGGGGGGCAGCGCTTGGGGGAACCCAGCTGGGGAGCTCCCGAGGCTGGAAGAGGCCCCTCTGCCTGCTCTGCCTGGTACCTGGGATGCTGGAGTTTGTGATGGTCCCTTGTAGGAGATTTGCAAAGGTGGACTCCTAATAAATTCAACAAACATAAAGTCACGAATGCTTCAAACGCCTTTGGTGACATGATCGTTCCAGCACTGACCACTGGGCAGTTTTAAGGCCGCCTCCGAGCATGGCCTGTGCCACATCCAGAGTTGACGGTCACGTGAGCAGCACGTGCAACACTTGCCAGTCAGCCTGTTGGGGCGCCTCCTTTGGGGTGAGGTACTGTGAGCAGGTCCCTTGAGGATGGCTGCCGTTATGGTCATCAGCGGCCTTCCCACCGGACCCCTCCTCTGTGTGGCGCTGACAATGGCTGAGTTACAATCAAGGCCTTTTCCAGTCAATATGAACAAGAAGCTGAGCACACACTACAGAGGAGCCCGGAGTCCCTGCTGACCTCCTATTTCCTTCTGCTACTGGACCTGGCCTCACAGTCCCCAAGGCTGACTTTGACCAGGGTCCACTTGCCCACTCTAGCTAAGACCCACCCTGCATGTACTGTCTGCCCATCCATCTGTCTGTAGCGTGCAGAGTGCAGAGAGCCCCCCAGGGGAACCTGAAGGCAGTGAGTGGATGAAATGAACAGATGCTGCGGGGTCAGTGAACACCACAGAGGCCAGCTCCTCAGGATTGACAGGGGAGCGAGAGGTGAGCCGGAGAGTGGTGAGGATCTGTGGGCAGCCATGGGTAAACTTGACCACAGTTGCCAGAAACCGCTCCAGAGCCCTGGGGGACTGACGGGGAGGGTTCTGACCTCTGTGTGCAGAGATATCAGTGTGTGTCTAAATATGCAGCAGAGGAAGTGGGAGGCCAAGTCAAGGTTTGAAAAGAGCAGTGAATGACTGTCCCTGCAGGGGCTGGAAGGCTGTAATCCGTTGGCCAGTCCAGCCTGCCGGCTGTCTTTGTAAGTAAAGCTTTATTGGAACATGCCATGCCCACTCGTCTACATACTGCCTGCTGGCTTCCCAGCACAGGGGCAGAGCTGTGTGCTGTCCCAAAAGCCAAGAACACCTATGACCTGCCATTTACAGAAAATACCTGCCAACCCCTGGTCTATTCTTGTAATAAAATATCATGCAGGCATCACATGGCTCTTTTGGAGTTTTTAGCAATGGGGCAAATGCCCAAGTTATAGCCTACCTTCAAAAAAATCAAAGTATAAAATAGTATACCCAACAGAACCTCACTCAAAATATGTAAAAATAGGATTAAAAAGCAACATACTACAATTTTAGCAGTAGTTATTTCTAGTGAGCTAAATTTCGGGGAAGTCTTACATTGTCCGGATCTCACCATTTGAACACAGTTAGGAAGTCACATGCAGGACACTACCTGAGAGCCTTTGCGGTGCTGGTCTGACTGGACATCGGGTTGAGATGCTGAGGGCCCCGGTGGGAGACGCTGCCTGCAGGGATGGGAACAAAGCAATGCTGTCCATGTCAACACATACCATGACCTGGAGGAAGAACCCGTGAAAGTGGGTGGTCCTTCTCTGTAGCTGTCATTTGTCTTGTCCTGAGATCAGCAGCGGCTGAACCAGGTCAATGTGCAGATCGCGTTCTTCAGTGGCTACACAACTTTGAGAGTCCACACTGACCCTTGACCCCCGAGTTCCTCCTTTATGCACTTTTGCAACTTAGAGAATCTGACTAAATCAGCAGTTTGATATCAATACCCGGAAACTGGAACCAATCAGTCCTGGCTGAGTGTCAGCTTACACAGGTGCTCCTGGGCCATGGCTTTCATCTCCACTGGCCCATGGGTTCTGCAAGAGAGGGGTCTACCTGGTCATGCAGGCAGCCACCGTCACACAGTGTATGCCTAGCTCACAGAGGGGCTTTGCAGGTATCTAGAAAATTGACCTCTTCCTCCACCCTCTGGCTCCTGTTCCTCTGAGAACCATTGGAGGGGCACAAGCCCTTCAGACGTTCCTTCAGTTCTCTCTGCCTGGAATCTGACCTGTTTTTAACTCTTCCCACTTCCCTGGTAAGAGAAAAAGGAAGATTTGACAACTCTGTTCTGAGGCAATGCTGCTAATGGTTTGATTGACCCCAACTGGGAAACCTGCCTGGTGGGAAAGCCCGCATGCTGAGCTTCCCTGAGCACTGCGACCCTGAGGACTGGCAAGTGCCTGTGTATCATGGAGTGTTGGATTGGGGTAGGGGCGGACACTGGCCTGTGGGAGGCCCCAAGCACAAAGCAGGCTCTGCACCCCTGGCAGGGGCCTTGACTCTACCCTCGGCCACGTGGACTGTGGGAGGACACTGTCTGCTTGGCACCATTGCACTCTTGAGTCTCTACGTGACCTTCAGAAGATCCCAAGAACAAGAAGGCATGACTGCCTTAGCAGGCTTCCCCTGGTTTTTTATTTTCTGTATATTATGATGGTTGACATTCTTGGGCCTTGCTGACCTGGAGAGATCACCCCCTCAGGGTTGGCTAACTCCTAGAAACAGCACACGGATGATATGGATCCAATCAGTCCAGAGCCATGCTCTGAACCACTTCCTATACCTGGGTATTCTGCTCCAGGAGCCAACATTCCTCTGCCCTGATCACCCCAGGGCATCAGATAACCAGGGCAGTCCCTGTCCCTGGCATCTGCTACATCAAGCAGACCAGCCAACCTAAGCCCAGCCTGCCTGGCCTGCCCGTTCCTCCCTGTGAAAACCACAGCAGGCTCTGCCAGGCCTCCCCTACTCCCTGTGGCCCTGTATGCTGCGCGTGCCCTGTTTCTAGAGGACCTTCCTTCATATGTATTGCCTCCTTATCGGCTGGCCTCACCACACCTGATTAAAACAAGTCCAGGTACGTTTTAATGCACAGAACCTCAAGCAGCAATGATGGCAGGTGTCTCCCATTACATGCTCAACACATGAGACCCATGGGCTCTTGAACCCTAAAGATCCATGCCACTCCAGTCACCATGCATCCCACACACAGCAGGCTCACGGGTTCTGACTATCAAGTCACACCACAGACATCAGCCTGGAGAAAAGATGCCTCTAAAAAGGCACGCTTGAGGAGATGAAAGTCACTGGGAGCCACCTAAGAACTCAGGGCCCAGTTGCACGGGGGCACTTACGTGTGATATCCCTCAGGGAGCTGAGGGACCCACTATATTTCAGCCCAATAAAAAGCAGGTGATCAGTGACCCTCCATCACCAAGACACCTTCAAGTAAGGTACAGTCATTTCCATCCAGGAAGGTAATGTTATTTAGGGCATTTGAGAAAGATTTTCATTGAAAGTTGTCATTAAAAACATTGTGACATGCAAAGATTCCAAATTTCTTATTTGCAATATGGAACAACTCATCTCCTTATGATGCCAATAGACAGGATCTGCTGTGTTTTGGATGGAGCAACATGCTGCAATAACAGTCACTCCTGTTACAGCTGAGAGGTGCAGTAACCCAACCACACGCCAAATGAATCACAGTATAAACCACTTAACACACACAGAAAGCTGACAAAATACCATCCAGTGGCCTGCATGCCACCCTGGCAAGAGCTATCACACACCTGCAGGTCACCAACTCAGTGAGTACTCGTTGAGGAGGGACTGCTGGCTACCATGGACTAGAAGTCAGTGAATTCTCTCTATAAACCAAGTATGAAACTAGGTAAGAGGATAAAACCAACCATTTTAGGGCTCTGGAAATCAACTAGAGGCAGACAAGTTGGAAAACATGTCCTCTTGAAAACCCACTGGAGCTTATCTAGCTGGTAGGATGAGTAGGGCTCTTACTTCCTGCCGGGGCTGCCCCATCTCCCCCCAACCCTGCTGGGTGAGAGCACAGCTATACGGGGCTAGGTGGCTGGAAGCTCTGCTTCCAGAGGAAGTAGGCTCAAGGTAGGAGGAAGACACTTTCAGTGGCTATGAGTGATCAATCTGCAGGACACGGGGAGGCCCACAGCCCTGACTGAGGAGAGTAGGGACCAGCCAGAAAAAAATAATGGGAAACCCTGAAAACAAGAGAGCCAGAGAAAGGCTGCTGTAACCGTGGCTGACAGAAACAGCACACACATGTGCAGGGGAGACCCAGAGCGCCTAAAGATGTAACATCATGAGGGACTTGATACTGGCTGGAGGCTGGCTCCCAACACATACAGATAATCAGCTGGGGGTAGGGGGAGCTTTAGGGATGCAAGGTGTTGAAGCACAACCATAGACAAGTCACTGGCAGACTACTAAGCTATAAAGATAAGTGGAAAACCCTAGGAAGCCAGGCTAAAAAATACAAGTAAAAAACTTGAGCAGACACATCAGAGGCTGCACATTGCAGTGGACACAGATTCTGCGGTTTAGGCCCAGGTAAAACAGCAAAACAAACCAAGATCGATCAGACAAACAAACAAACAAACAAACAAACAAACCTCAGCAAAAAATACAAGAACCCAGGCTTATAATATACTATCTAGATGATCTGGATTTCACCAAAAATTATGAGGTAAGCAAAGAAATAGAAAAATGTAAACCACATTCAAGTAAAAAGGCAGTCAATAGAAACTAACTCTGAGTGGGCCCACATATGCATTTCGTAAAGACTTCAAAGCAACTATTATAAATAAATTCAAAGAATTGAAGAAAAATAGGATGACAATGACTCAACACATAGGGGTTTTCAACAGAAAAACAGAAATTTTTAAAAGACCAAGTGGGAGCCGGGCTTGGTGGCTCAGCCTGTAATCCCGCACCTTTGGGAGGCTGAGGTGAGTGGATTGCCTGAGCCCGTGGGTTCGAGACCCGCCTGGGCAACTTGGTGACACCTCATCTCTACAATAAATAAAAAAAATTAGCCGGGCGTGGTAGCGCGCACCTGTAGTTCCAGCTACTTGGAAGGTTGAGGCGGAAGGATCGCCGGAGTCCAGCAGGTCGAGGCTGCGATGGCCGGGAGCGGCCACTGCACTCCGGTATGTGCGACAGTGAGACTCCAACTCAAAAAAAAAAAGACCAAGTGGGGAACATTTCCTAACTTATTCTATGAGGCCAGCATGAAGTCCTGATACTAAAACCAGACAGAGACGTTAGAAGGAAAAAAAGTTACAGACCAACATCCCTTATGAATATAGATACAAAAACCCTCAACAAAATATTAGCAAACCAAATCCAGCAGCATATAAAAAGAATTGTACATCATGACCTACTGGGATTTATCTTAGGAATGTAAGGTTACTTCTACATACAAAAACAAAGAACAAAACCAAATGATCATCTCAATAGATAAAGAAAAAGCACTTGAAAAAGCTAACATTTCTTCATGATAAAAAGGAACCAGAAGGGCGCTTCCTCAGCCTTCATAATGGACATCTCCAAGAACCTCACAGTGAACATCCTACTTCATGGTGAAAGACTGACCGTTTCCTCCTAAGATCAGGAACAAAGACAAGGACATCTGTTCTTGTTCCTAGTATTCAATATTGTACTGAAGGTTTTAGCCATGGCAGTTAGGCAAGAAAAATACATAAAAGGCACCCAGGTTGGAAAGGAAAAAGTAAAACAATCTCTACTTGCAAATGACATGATCTTATTTATGGAAAGCCCTAGAGAATCTAAAAAGAATCCCCAGAGCTAATTAATGAGTTCAGCAAGATTGCAGGATATGAGATCCATCTACAAAAATTAGTTGTATGTCTATGTACCAGTAATGAAAATTTGAAAATAAAATTTAGAGAAAAACTCCATTTAGAATAGCATCAAAAATAATAAAATACTTGATAATAAATTTTACCAGAGAAGCAAAAGACTTCTTTATTGAAAACTACAAAACATTAGCCGGGCTCGGTGGCTCAGCCTGTAATCCTGTGCCTTGGGAGGCCGAGGTGAGTGGATTGCCTGAGCCCGCGGGTTCCAGACCCGCCTGGGCAACTTGGTGAGACCTCATCTCTACAATAAAAATCAAAAAAATGAGCCGGGCGTGGTAGCGCGCGCCTGTAGTTCCAGCTACTTGGAAGGCTGAGGTGGCTCGCTGGAGCCCAGCAGGTCGAGGCTGCGATGGCCGGGAGTGGCGACTGCACTCCAGTCTGGGTGACAGAGTGAAGCTCCAACTCAAAAAAAAAAATGAAAACTACAAAACAGTATTGAAAGAAATTAAAGACCTAAATAAAGGGAAAGAGATCCAATGTTCATGTATTAGAAGACTTAATATTGTTAAAATGATAATACTCCCCAAATTGATGTAAATAGTCAATGAAATTCCATCAAAATTCCAACTCCCTTTTTAGCAGAAATGGATAAGTTAATCCTGAAATCCATATGGAAATACAAGGAACTCAGAATAGCTAAAACAATCTTTAAAAAGAACAAAGTTGGAAAACCCATACTTCATAATTTCAGAATTACTGCAAAGTTATAGAAAATGAAAGACAAAAAGAAAAATACTTAAAGTTGCAAGAGAAAAGCTACTCATCACATATAGGAGAACAATATAATTTGCAGTGAGAAGTCAAACAATGAAGGCCAAAAGGCAGAGGAAAGACAAATGCTAAGTGTTGAAACAGTCAACCAAGAAATTCTGTATTCAGTGAAATTATCCTTCAAAACAAAGACAAGCTAAAGACATTCAAAGATAAACAAAAAATGCAAAAATTCATTGCTAGCCAATTTTCCTTTAAAAAGATTTAAAAAAAAGCCAAAACACTTCAGTTTGAAAGGAAATAACACCAGATAGTAACACGAATCCACAGGAAGGGAATGAAGATAATTGGAAGTGATAAATACGTTGTAAATGTAAAGCGTGTGCAATTTTTTTTCTTTCAGGAGTTTTAAGAAATATGTTTGTTTTAATTACATAATTACAACACTGTATTGCTGGGTTTAGAACGTATCAATTATATATATGTATATAAATAAAAATTGCAAAGGAGATGGGAGAAATGGAGCTATACTGGAGCAATGTTGTTATGTTTCACTGGAATTAAGTCAGTATTAACCTCAAGCATATTGTGATAAACTCAAGATGCTACTGTAATCTCAAAAGCAATAACTAAGAAAATAATCAAACACATAGCTAAAGACTCAACAGAGAGATTAAAATGTGTATAAGTCTGCTTTGACTTCTATAACAAAATACCTCTGTCTATGTAGCTTAAGCAACACATTTATCTGTCACAGTTCTAGAGAATAGAAAGTCTAAGATCAAGATGCTGGCAGGTGTGAGTCCTGCCCCGTTCCTGGATTACAGTTGGGCAGCTTCTCACTGTGTCTACACATGATCTCTTTTTTGTGCATGTGTACGGAATGAGCAAGCAAGCTCTCTGGTATCTTTTAAAAAATTTTTTATTATGGGTAAAATATATAAAACTTACCACCTTAAGCATCTTAAGTGTGCAGTTCAGTGGTATTAAATACTCTCATAATGCTATGCAACAGTCACCAACATCCATCTCTATAATTCTTCATCTTGTAAAACTGAAACTCTGATTCCATTAAATACTAACTCCCCATTGCTCCCTCACTCCAGCCCCTGGCAACTACCATTCTACTTTCTGTCTCTATGATTTTTGACTACTCTACCTCATATAAGTGGAATCACACAGTATTTCTCTTTTTGTGACTGGCTTATTTCTCTCAGCATAATATCCTCAAGGTTTATCCATGTTGTAGCATGTGTTAGTTAGAACAGTCTTCTTGTTTAGGCTGAATAATACTCCATTGTGTGTATAGACCACATTTTGCTTATCTATTCATCTGTTGATGGACATAGATTGCTTCCATGTTTTAGTTATTGTGAATAATACTTCTATAATCTTAGGTACACAAGAATCTCTTTGAGATCCTGCTTTCAATTCTTTTAGGTATTTATAAAGAAGTGAAATTGTGAGACCATAATTCTATTTATTTATTTATTTATTTATTTATTTTCTATACAATTTTTTTTATTGTGATATTGAGGGGTACAGTTAAGGGTTAGGTACACAAATATGTCTCGTTCAGGCACCCTTGTTGATCAGAAGTGTCCCCCCCATCCCCAGACAGGTATTTACTGCCATTAATCCCTTCCCCTATCCCTCCCACCCCCCTATCGTTTCCCACCACTGTTAGTCATTTTCTTGTGGTAACACGTTGGATGATCAAGGTCTACTATATGAGTGAGAACATGTGATACTCAGTTTTTTGTTTCTGTGAGAGGTCACTCAGTCATAATTCTATTTTTAACTTTCTGAGGAACTGCCATACTGTTTTCCACAGTGGTTGTACCATTTTCCATTCCCACCGACAGAGCTCAAGGGTTCCAATTTTTCACCATCCTCACCAACACTTGTTTTTTAACATTTTTATGGTAGTTATCCTAATGTGTGAGATGGTATTGCGTAGTTTTGTTTTGTTTTGTTTTTTCTTTTTAGACATGGGGTCTTGTGATACTGCCCTGGCTGGATTTGAACTCCTGTGTTTAAGCAATTTTCCTGCCTCAGCCTCCCAGGTAGCTGAGACTACCGGCACAAGCCACTATGCCCAACTTTTGCTGCAGTTTTGATCTGAATTTCTCTAATGATTAGTGATGTTGAGCATCTTTTTATGTGCCTACTGACCATTTGTGTATCTTCTTTGCCCATTCAAGTCATTTGTCCATTCAAATTGGGTTTTTTGTTGCTGAGTTTTAGGAGTTCTTTATTCTGGATCTCAATCCCTTATTAGATATACAATTTGAACATTTTTTTCCCTCCCATTCTATGGATTGCCTTTTTATTCTACTGATAGTATCTTTTGATGCACAAGAGTTTAAAATTTTCATGAGGTTTAATTTAATTTCTCTATTTTTTCTTTTGTAGTCTGTGCTTTGGTGTCATACCCAAGAAATCACTGCCAAACTCAATGTTGTAAAGATTTTGCCCTATGTTTTCTTCTAAGAATTTTATGGTTTTTAGATCTTTGATCCATTTTGAATTAATCTTTGTATATGGTTTTAGGTAAGAGTCCAACTTCATTATTTTGCATGCAAATATCCAGTTTTTCCAAAAGACTGTCCCTTCCCCCACTGAATGGTGTCTCTTCTTATAAGGACAATAATCTTAATGGATAAGGACCCCACCCTTATGATCTCAATTAACTTTACCTCTCTCTCTCTCTCTCTCTCTTTTTTAAATTAAGCCCTTCTATTCTAGGATAACTTTACCTCTTAAAGGCCCTATCTCAAAATATAGTTACGTTAGGGGTTAGGGCATCTTTATATACATTTTGTGGGGACACAATTCAATTCATAAAAAAGGCACACTAAAAATATTTATTGCAAACAAAAGCAGTTAAGAAGATACAGATAAAAAATCCTGTCATACATAAAACAAACAGCAGGACAACAAGCATAGATCCAACCATATTAATAGTTATATTAAACATCAGGAGACTAAATAATCTAATCAGGAGGTACTGATTATAAAGACAGATCAAAAAGCAAAAGCTTGCGCTGCCCATCAGAGGAATATCATGGATTCAGAGACCAAAATAGCCTGAAAATACAAGGATGAAAAAAGACACACCATGCAAACTATAACCAACATGAAAACTAAATGGAGAAAATTCTACCATTAAAAATAATGAAATACTTAGGTATAAGTCTATCAACAAACTAAAAGACCTGTACACTGAAAACTGCAAAAGTTCCTGAGAGGAACTATGGAAGAGCTAAAAATGGAGAAATAGATATAGCACATCTATGGATTGAAAGACTCAAAATTGTTAAGATGGCAATTTTCCCAAACTGATACCCAGACTCAATAAAATTCCTATCAAAATCCTGGGAGGCATTCTTTGCAGAATTTGACAAAAGTATCCTAAAATTTATATGGAAGTGCAAAGGAAATGCAAATTTTGGAATAGCCAAAACTATTCTGATAAATTAAGAAAAAAGAGGTCTTAGATAATCTGATTTCAAAATTTGCTATAAAGTAAAAGTAATCAAGATAGTATGGTATTTGTGAAAGACTATATTGATCAATAAAACAGAATACAGTCAAGAAAAAATCTTAAGTTATAATCAATTAATTTCAATTTCAGATTGTTTGTTGTTAGCATATAGAAATACAATTGATTTTGTATGTTGGTCTTGCATCCTATAACCTTACCACCTTATTATTTATAGTAATATTCTTTTTTTTTTTTTTTTTGAGTTGGAGTCTCACTCTGTTGCCCAGGCTGGAGTGCAGTGGCACACTCATAGTCACCCTAGCATCAACCTGCTGGGCTCAGGTGATCCTTCTGCCTCAGCCTTCCAAGGAGCTGGAACTACAGGAGCACGTCACCATGCCTGGCTCATTTTTTAAATTTATTGTAGACATGAGGTCTTGTCAAGTTGCCCAGGCTGGTCTTAAACCCGTGGGCTCAGGCAATCCTCTCACCTCGGCCTCCCAAAGTACTGGGATTACAGGCTTGAGCCACTGCTCCTGGCCTATAGTAATATTCTTATAGATCCCTTATGATATTCATGATGTCCCTTAATATCATGATTTAACCAATAAAGACAGTTATGCTTTTTCCTCTTCAATCTATATGCCCTCAACTTCTTTTTCTTGTCTTGGTGCAATAGCTAGAACCTCCAGTATAATGCTGAATAAAAGTGTTTGAAGCAGACACTTTGACTTGTTCCTAATCTCTGAAAAACATTCAATCTTTTTCACCATTAATTATGATGTTGGCTGCAGGTTTTCTGAAGATGTCCTTTATCAGGCTGAGGAAGTTTCCTTCTACTGCATGTTTGTTGAGAGCTTCTACCATAAGTAATTGTAGAATTTTGTCACATTCTTTTCCTATTGAAAGATCTTTTTTTGTCCTTTATTCTACTAATATAGTTTATTATATTAACCAATTTTAAGATGTCAAATCAACATTGAACAGCTGGAATAAATCCTACTTGGAAATAATCTCTTTTCTATATTGTTAAGATTTTTGTTGATAAATATATATATTTTAAAGAATTTCAAATTTATATTCATGAAGAATATTGCTCAATTATTATAATTTTTTTTAGAGACACAACTTTGTTTGAAACACAGGCACAACTGACTCCATTTCCCTCCACGGTCCTGGTAGCGTTGGCCTCAGGCTGGGGAGACCAGTGTCCTGCAGAGAGGAGACAGGCTTGGAGGTCAGGGATCAGAGGCCAGACCCTGCAAGTGGCAGCACAGGGTCTGGGGTGGCAGTGACTGTCAGGGCCTGGGTTTCACCCTTGCACACAAGGCAATGGGCGGTGAGCTAAGGCCCCGGTGGCTCCAGGCGCTGAATCTTACCCAGGACCATGGCCAAAGCTGAGGGTGATTTTCAACCAACGCCGGTATTTCTTTTTTCTTGTGTTATCTTTGGGTTTGATACAGGGTATTACTAACCTTATAATTCTTCTTGGGCAGATTTGATAATTTGTCTTTTTCTAGAAATTTGTCCATTTCATGTACAGTATCTAATTTTCTGGTAGAGAGTTGCTTATAATATTCCCTTATAATCAATCCATTTAATTAAATCTGTGGTGTCTGTAGTGATGATCCCTCTTCCATTCCTGATATTGGTTGTTTGTGTTTTTTCTTGGTGAGTCAAGTTTGCATGCAGTGTCTTTTTTCCCTGATCCCTATTATTTTTGTTTTCATTTCATCAACTTCTTTATTTTCTTGTAGCTTAAGGTGGAAGCTTAAATTCAGAGTTCAGATCTTCTCTCTAATATTGTATAAGCATTTAAAGCTATATGCTTCTCTCTAAGCATTGCTTTACCTGCATCCTATAAATTTTGACATGTTATATGTTCATCAGTTAAAGATACTTTCTAATGTTTCTTGTGATTTTTTTCTTTTATCTATGGGTTAGGTTGAATTGTGCTGATTCCAAATATTTATTATTGGATTTTTCCTGCTGCTTATTTGCAACTTAATTCCACAGCGGTCAAGTATATATTTTTATGATTCCAATTCTTTAAAATGTATTGGAACTTGTTTTTATGTCCTAGTATATGGTCTATTCTGAAGAATGTTCATTTGCACATGGAAAAAATGTGTATTCTGCTGTTGATGGGTGATGCCTCTATTTGTCGGATAAGTCAATTTGGTTAACAGTATTGTTCGAGTCTTCTATTTTCTTGCTACTTATTTATCTAGTTGTTTTAACAATTTTTGGGAAATTTTTGGGAGTGGACTATTGAAATACCAAGATAATAATTGTTGAATTAACAATTTCTCTTTTAATTCTATAAGTTTTTGCCTCATGTATTTTGGGGATGCTCTTTTTTTGGTGTGTATACACCAATAATTGTTGTCTTCCTGACATGCTGATCCTTTTACTGCCCACAAAATGACCCTCTTTGTCTCTAGTAATATTTCTTATCCTAAAATCTATTTTGTCTGATATGAATAATGGCCACCCCAGTGCTCTTCTGGTTACTGTTTGCATGATATATCTTTTTCTGCAATTTTTCTTTTACCCCATTTATGCCTTTGAATTTAAAGTGTATCTTTTATAGACAGCATACAGTTGGATCTTTCTTTTATACCAGTCTGATTTTTTATTGAGGTATTTAGTCCATTCTCATTTTATGTTATTATTGATGTAGTGACATTTCTGTCTACCACTTTGTTGTTTTCTATGCCTGATCTTTTTTTGTTCCCGTTTCTCTTTACATCTTTCCTTGTTAGCTAGTCTACCAAACTTAGAAGAGTATTGAAATCTCTAACTAAAAATGTTGAACCGTCTTTTTCTTCTTTCAATTTTGTCAGTTTTTGTTTATTGTATTTGATGCTCTGTTTAACATGTATACATTTATAAATGGTATAACTTTCTGACATACTGACCCTCTTGTCATTATAAAATTCCTCCTTCTTGTCCCTAGCAAAAATCTCTGCCCTAAAGTCTATTTTTGTCTGATATTAGTAAAACTACTCTAGCTCTCTTTATCAACCATACTGTTTGTAGACTATCTTTTCCATCCTTTTACTTTGAACTTATTTTTAATGTTGCATATAAAGTATAGTCTCTTATGAACATTATATATTTACATCTTGCTTTATCTTTTGGGGGGGGTCTCACTCTGTTGTCCAGGCTAGAGTGTAGTGGTGTGATTCTGGCTCCCCACAGTTTTGACCTCCTGGGCTTAGGTTATTCTTCCACCTCAGTCTCCTGAGTAGCTAGAACTACAGGCATGTGCCACCACATCCAGCTAATTTTTGTATTTTTTGTAGAGATGAGTTCTCAATATGTTGCTCAGGCTGGTGTCAAACTCTGGGGCTCAAACAATTCTCCCAGCTCAGCCTCCCAAAGTGCTGGGATTACAGGCATGGGACACCACACCCAGCCACATCTTGCCTTATTTAGTCTGACAATCTCTGCCTTTTGATAGAGTGAAGTGCCTTTTCACATTTAATGTAAGTATTGATATGGTTTGATTTATACCTGCCATTTTGCTATTTATTATCTATTTATCTCATCTCTCTTTTTCTCTCTAGTCTGCCTTTTGTGTTTAACAAATGCTTTACATTGTAACTTTTAAATTCTTGTTGATTTTTTTAGCTGTATTTTTTGGTTATGTCTGTTGTGGTTGCTCTAAAAAAGTCTAATTCTAGTTAATACTGACTTAATTCTAGTGAAATCTGGCAACTTTGCTCCAGCATAGTTCTACCTCTTCCCTTCCCTTTTGGGTTGTCATACATATTACATCTACTTATGTTCCAATCTGAACAATACAATGTTATAATTGTTGCTTCAACTTTATGTTTTGTAAAGTAATGAAGAGAAGACAAAGGACTAAAATACAGTTTCTTATACTCATCCACGTTTACTATTTCTGATGCTCTTCATTCCTTCTAGTGGATTGAAGTCACTGTGTCGTGTCATTTCCCTTCAGCCTAAACACTTTCATTTACATTTCCTGTAGGGCAGGTCTGTTAGCAATGAATTCTGTTTTTATTACTCTGTGAATATCTCTATTCTGTCTTCATCTTAAAATAATTCCACTGGATATAGAATTCCTGGTTGACATTTTTAAAAAGCATTTTGCACACAACCATATTGGGGACAATTCGAGCAGAAAAAATAACCATTGAACATAAGAAACATTTATAAATCCATGTTGTTATAAACTGGTAAATGCATAGATAAATGAACTGCATACAAGGGAAAGCTCTTGTTTAAAGTAGAAAGACAATATACATAGAAGAAATTGTGGAAATAAAAAAACCACTATGAGGCAGTCACCAGAGCAGCAGTTGCGGTGGAGTGAAGACTGATGAGGAAGAGCATATCAGTGTCATCTCAGACTTTCTCTCTACAAGATACTCATCCATCACGGGAGACACTGTGACTACAGTGAATCTGATAGATGCAAGTATGGTCAGGTGACCAAGGCTATCATCCTCATGGAGGGGCCAGGTGACTAAGGTTAACGTCTCTGTGGTAGAACATGTCATCCTCGTGTGCCCTGATGTGATGTGCTGAGAAGAACAGGAGCATTTCTGGGGTATTCCTGCCAGGAGAGAATGGTCTGGTCTCATGAGGAAACACAAGAAAATCCAAGTAATGGGTTACCCTTCAGAATCTAATATCTCTATTCTTGAAAACTATTGAGAAAAAGAAACAGGAAGTATGAGAGAATGTTCCAGTCCCAAGGAGACAGAAGAGATGCTACAATTAGATGTAGTTTGTCTTCACATGAGACTCTGTAACAGCTGATGGAATGGCAGAGTATGCCAATGTGGATCCCTGGCATGAGCTGCAGATGATTTTGTAGAAGAATGTTCCTGTTCTTAGGGATGCTAGGGCACCACAGCTATAACATGCTCTCAGTGGTTCAGAGAACACCAATGATAACAGGGAGCAAATTAAGCAAAATATTAACAGTTGGGGAATCTGGGTAAGGGAGACCTGGGAGTTTTTTTACACTGTTCTTATAATTTTTCTAAGTGCTTGAAGTATTTTCAAAATTAATCATTAAAAACCACACAGGATACTCATAATATACCTCAAGATAAACTTTGAAGAATTTGAAAAAAGAAAAACATTCAAAACTAGGAGAATTCTGCTCTGTGAAAGACAATGTCAAGAACATGAGAAGACAAGCCACAGATTGCGAGAAAATACCTGCAAAAGACACATCTGATAGAGGACTGTTATCAAATATATACAAAGAACTCTTAAAATTCAACAATAAGAAACAACCCAACTAAAAAAATAGGCCTAAGACCTTAACAGATGCTTTAGCAAAGAAGATATGGAGATGGAAAATAAGCATATAAAAAGATGCTCTGAGTCATGTTATCAGTGAAATGCAAATTAAAACAATGAGATACTCTACTTCCTTATTAGAATGGTCAAAACCCATAATACTGATAACACCAAATGCTGGTGAGGATGTGGAGCAACAGGAACTCCTATTTACTGCTTGTGGGAATGCAAAATGGTACAGCCACTTTGGAAGATATTTTGGCAGTTTCTTTAAAAACTAAACACACTCTTACCATCTGATCCAGCAATAATGCTCCTTGATATTTACCCAAAGGAGTTGAAAACATGCCTACACAAAAACCTGGCACATGGACACTTATAGCAGCTTTACTCATAAGTGCCAAAATTTGGAAGCAACCAAGATGTCCTTCAGCAGATTAATGAATAAATAAATGGTGATATACCAAGACAACAGAATATTATTCAGTGTCTAAAAAATGAGCTATCAAGCCACAAGGAGATATGGAGGAAACTTAAGTGCATATTACTAAGTGAAAGCCAATCTGAAAAAGCTACATATTGTATGATTCCAACTATATGACATTCTGGAAAAAGCAAAACTATGGAAACAGTAAAAATATCAGAGGCTGCCAAGGGTTGAGGGAGGGTGGGAATTGGTGATGAATAGGTGGAGCACAGAGGCTTTTTGGGACAGTGACAATACTCTGTATGATACCACAAACGTGGATAGATACCATTATAAGTTTGCTCAAACCCATAGAATGTATGACATTAGGAGTAAAGTCTAATGTAAACTATGTCAATGTAGGTTCATCAACTTTAACAAATGGCCCACTCAGTGGGGGAATGTTTAAAACAGAGGAGGCTATACATGTGTGGGAGCAGGAGGTATACGGGAAGTCTCTGTACCCTCCTTTCAATTTTGTTGTGAACCTAAAAGTTCTCTAAAAAAATAAAGTTTCAAAAACAACTCAATGAGGAGAAAATGATTTGGATATGTGAAAAAACCTACCTAAGCACAAAAACCTATGAAATAAAAAGGATAATAATAGATTTTAGTACATCAAAATGTTACGTTTCTAAAATTCAAAAGTCAAATACATAATTACAAAGCAAACTGGGTAAAAGGTCAATATCCTTCATACTGAGGACTTCATATAAATAAAGGACAAAGAGCAAAAACAGACAATTCATAGAAAAAACACAAGAAAAGATTGCTTGATCCCAGGAGTTCAAGACCAGCCTGGGCAACATAGTGAGACCTCTTCTCCATAAAAAAATTTTTAAAATTAGCTGGCCATGGTGGCATAAGCCTGTAGTCTCAGCTACTTTGGAGGCTGAGGCAGAAGGATCACTTGAGTTCAGGAGGGGAGGATAACGCTGTGGTGAGCTATGATCATGCCACTGCACTCCGGCCTAGGCGAACTGACTCAAAAAAAAGAAAACACACACACACACACACACACATACATGCGCAGAATAAAATTAAAACATTCAGACTCATGAATAGTCACAGAAATAAAAATCAAAATGATGATTTTTTCCTTTCAGATTGGCAAAGAAGAAACGCATGAATGCAGTGGGTATTGTCAAGAAGGACATTCGTGGTGCTCTTAGTCTGTTGGTGGAGTAGAACAGAGCAATACTATTGTAACTTGCCAACAGACATCAAAAGCATTAAGAGAGTTTAGGTGTTCCCTGTGACCTTCTAGAAATGTATGCTAATAGGAGAATCTAGTGAGGACAAATATCTATATACAAAAATGGCAAACCTCTAGAAACACTACACACATCCTGGGGAGCAACGAGGTCAGACACTGTCAACCATGGGATGGAGCAGAAAGCAGCTGTTAAAAGTGTCCCTAGAGGTAAGTGTGGGTGTATCAGGGAAACGGCAGGTATGGTCTGACATTCTTGTGTTTCGTGTATACACCCACATGCAGGATAGGGCGGGGGAATCTGCCCAGGTCTCTGTACTCCCACAGTTAGCACCCTAGAGTTACGTCCACTTGCTAATGAGGGCACCCACACCGGAAGAGAATGGCTGAAAACCTCACGCTTTGGGAGGAGTAGTGGGATAGTAGGAAGAGCCTACGGAGGAAGAACCAGTGCCAGGAAGGCTCCCCAGACTCGGAGTGAGGAAGGGCCTGAGCCAGCTGGGGAAGGATACTCAGTTTGGAAATGCACCGGCAATCCAGAGTCAATTACCAGTAAGCAAACTCAGTCACGTTTTTGTTTAAAACTAAGGAGACGGAATGTAAAGGAACAACTCGTTAAATGGTAATCACAAGAGCTTCTCCCGAAAAGATTCAATAGCTGCACCACTTTGGTAGATTGTAGCCTCCCATGCTGACTTGGTTGAAGGACAGCACTCACCTGGGTAACTTCTGACACATGACTTTTCAGAGAACATATTTTAATCGATATGTATATGGAGTTGAGGTAAGCTTACAGGAAGTTTTACTCACCCATGCATCCATCTTGAGGTGGACTAATCAAGGAGATTCTCGTAGGGCCAGATGCTATCACAGGCTAGGTAAGTAAAAATAAAACAATGGAAAAAATTCCAATATTGTCACCTATGACATTCAGAATCTCATTACTTATTAAGAACATATATCCCAGAGCTTCAACTTCTGAGTTCTTGTCATCTTCAGTTAGAATGCAGGCCCCACAAGGTCAGGACAGGTGTCAGAGGGGTGTTACCTGTTTAATTTCCTCTGTCCCACCAGGGCCTAAAATACTGATTGGGACAAGGACTTCACTAAGTCTAAGACTTTCAGAAGAGAGAAAAGTAAAGTTCTCGGCTGATGTTAGAAAATGTAAAATCCTGAGTAATTCCTCAACTTGGGTGCATCATTTTGTCATCTTAAAATCTAGATGTTTGAAGGACAGGGTGGTGCTAATGCTGCCCAAAGCTCACCCTCCACCACCCAGAAACCATAAGGCAGGCACTGCCACCATCCTTGCTTGACTTGCAGGAGGCTAACAGCCAAAAGCTGCCAGCCCAGGGCTTGAGGCTGGTGATAGAGGCCTCTCCTGCCTCTCGGAGGGAGGGACCTGGGGACATTGGCAAGATGCTATCTCTAGCCACCGTCCCTGGGAGCAGTGGATCCCCATCCACTGCTGGCATCTCCATTCCCAGTCCCCTTGCCTCGCCTAGTCAGTCCCTCAGCTCTGCCATCACCAACCACTGAGCCTGTTACAACCTCTGCCCCCTGTCTTCCTGGCACCTGTATCCTGGCACAATCATCTCCCAGATCCTTTGATCCACAGACACCTCCAATCCACCATGAAAGTCTCTGTCTTCGTGGCCTCTTCACCTGCTCAGGCGGCCCCATTCCAGGGATCCCCTCTGCCACACCCTTACCCTGCCCTGCCTGTCATTCACTCCAGTCACCAGCAAGACTCCAACCCTGGGAAGTCTGGCCCCTCTGCCTGAAGTGGCCCTCTGTGCTGCTCACAGGCTACCTTTCCACGTAACTGTCCACTTGGTACTTTCTATCCATGTGATACTGTGACCTCAGCCACACCACAAGACAGACTCTTAGCCGGGTTCGATAGCTCAGCCTGTAATCCTGTGCTTTGGGAGGCTAAAGTGAGCGGATTGCCTGAGCCCGTGGGTTCGAGACCCACCTGGGCAACTTGGAGAGACCTCATCTCTACAATAAATCAAAAATTAGCCAGGCGTGGTAGCACGCGCCTGTAGTTCCAGCTACTTGGAAAGCTGAGGTGGAAGGATCGCTGGAGCCCAGCAGGTCGAGGCTGCGGTGACCGGGAGCGGCCACTGCACTCCAGTCTGGGCGACAGTGAAACTCCAACTCAAAAAAAAAAAACAAAAAACAAGACAGACTCTTGAGAAATCAGAAGCTTTTCTTCCTGTGCTGTAGCCTCTGCCTGCCATCCCATGAGTGGCAGACACGCTCCTGCCTCCTCAGGGCAGGCTCTTGAATGTCTTCTCACCTGCCCAAAGCACTTCTAGCCCATCTGTTCTGAATCCTCCCTTCAACTATGATGCCTTCAGTGCAGTTCATTCTAATAATCCCCAACATCACCTCCCCTTTGAAATGTGCTAATTTGGGGTGGACTTCTCCAGTGTCAAGCGCTGTGCCTTCCTGGTCCTGGCACTGACTCATAGTTGCAAGATGCACAAGACAGTGGTGAGGATGCTTCTCATCCAAGGGCTGTGGCGGCCTCAGCTGGGTATGGACACTGGATGCAGCATGTGGAGGGCTCAGGTCCACACTCCTTGCTTCCTGTGCATGTGTTTGCTCCTTGGATTCTCCTTCAAACCAGTTTTCACATTTTGCAGGATTCCCTCATTAACTCATGAGATCAAGAAAATACTTGAAAGGGATTCGCATTATATTTGTGAGCCATGATTTTACCTTTGAAAAAGAGATCTGTAACACTGGTCAATTTACTTAGTCAGAAGTCCTGTGTTCATGTGAGGCTCATAACCTGGGTTTAGAGTCATTGGTCAAGCCTGACACCATCATCAACATTCCCACCTCCCCTGGAGGAAACTTCTTTTGCCTTCCCTAGGTGTCTCTGCCAGGAGGGCGGCGGCCTTGTTCTCTGCCTTCACCTCCTCTCCAGCAGCAGCAGCTGGAGGACCCCAGGCTCAGAGCAGCGGAGACAGGCAAGGGAGGAGAGAGGAGAGGAAGGAACTCCCATGCCCCCTCAGGAACTCTCAGAGGGCAGTGTTGCCCCTTCTAGGCTGGCTGTTGCACGGCCTCTGCTTCTTCAGAGTGTACCCCTGAGACCCCCACACTGCGGCCCTCCCCTCTGTGCACCTCTGGAGTGGGATATGCACCTCAAGAGGGGCCTGCACACTGCTCTCCACAGCCAGAGGGGAGACCCCAGCCCATGTGGACCGTCTGAGCGGTCTCTCCAGGACCCGTTCAGGCCTGGTTCCCAGGAGCACTTCTCACTCTACCCCACCATGGGGGGCAAGTGAGAGGGAGCAAAGCAGTTCTCTCCAAAGAATCCCCTTCACACACCCACTCCAGGGGTGACAAGAAGCCTGGAGGTAAAAAATTTGTAGGTCATTTTTCTTGAAAATTCGTATTCTAGTGCAGCAGGGGTTGGCAAACTAGGGCCCACCGCCTGTTTTGCACATAGTTTTATTGGGACACAGCCACGCCCATTTGCTTCCACACCAACTGTAGCCGCTTCTGCAGTTCAGTGACAGAGTTGAGCAGCTGCCCCTGAGACTATCGGGTCTGCAGTGTGCACATTGGTTACTATCTCGCCCTTTCCAGGAAAAGTTTGCTGATGACTGTCTCGCACCTCACTTGGGAATTCTGGTTCCCTGCATTCTGGTCCTTCAGCAGCAACTTCCAAAGTAACACCCGGTGGTTTTGCCTGCCAGTCTTGAGTCTTCTCTGCCCTCGCCCCATTACCCAGCTCCTAAGGAAACCCAGGAGGGTGACCTGACAGGCAAGAGTTCTTCCTCGTTAAGCTGTGGGACTTGGAAGCTGTGAACTGATCCCTGAAAGAAGGTCTGAGGGCAACAAAAGATAGCGGGAAGCAGAGGTTCAGCCTCGAGGAGCCAAGACAAGTGGTGGGGACCTGCAGGGGACCGGGAGGGGGGTCCCTTGGTGCCGCTGGAGCGGGTGTGGGCGGGAGGGGCTGGGAGGTGAGCTGGGCAAGAGAGGAGGCTTGTGCGTGAACCACCTGCCCAGGAACTGGGGCTCCTCCTCCACTCAAGCGGCGACGGGCTCTTCACTCCCTATAACACTCCGCCTTTATATACTGGAACTCAGTTCCTCCACAACCTGGTTCCAGGAAACTTCTTGGAAATGAGTGTTATTTCTTACTGGCAAGTGCACACAACAGTGTCTGTTCTTAGGGCGATGAGGAAGACTGAGTGTGCATTCATAATGGGCTGGAGCAGCTCTATACAGAACAACCTCAGGCAATATACAGATTAAATAAACAAACATGGATACTAGTAAGTAAATGTGTACCACATTAACACCCCTGGACACACTCAACTTTCCCGCCTTTGCTCCTTGGTCCCTCCTGCCTTGATGCTCGCTCTTCTTATCCCTGGTCCTGCCTAAGCACTGCCTTCTTTTCAGAATGGCCTGGCATGTGGCTCACTTGGTACATCTGAGACCGTGCTCCAGCCCCTGGGCAGGTGAAGGGAAACACACTTGGGGCATTCCAGAGTTCTGGCCAGGCTTTCTCTGGTCTTGTTTCTCTCCAATTTGAAACTGTTGCTTTCTGTTTCTCAGAGTCCTTCCCATTTCTGACCCAATTCTTTTCCTGGGCTGACAAATTTATTGTTTTTTTCCTTCAGCATTGTTTCTGTCACTTCCTGAGACTACAGTGTAAGCAGGCGGAGCACAGGGCCACCAGTCCTACTGCTGCTTCTCAACGCCAGTGCAGGACCAGCATGGAACCAGCCTGAGACCCTGCTATCCTCCCCGCGTGCTTCCGTTCCTCAGGTTTCAGCTGCAGTCCTGGCCATGCGGGCAGTAGGAAGCGCTCTCCTAATGGTCTTTTAGTACCTAGTTCATAACTAAAGCCCAACTCCCTCACCGCCTGGGGCCAGCTACAACAAAGAGGCCCTGTTAGAAGTCTGTCTCCAGTTACACAAGTGGTGAAGTTCACTAGTGCTGAGAAAACTGAAAATATCTAGTATTGGTACATGGAGAACAAGCAACATAGCAGATGTACTTACTTTTCTCACTGGGGAAGGCGTGAGATCAACTTTCATCAGCTCCACTCTGTTAAACACACAGGAAAAAGCAATAATGGAGCCCAGTCTTGTCTAATCAAATAACATCATTTAAACACACACAAGACCACATATAATGCTCAGTCTTCATCTAGCATTGTGATGCAGTCTGAGCTTAGTCCATGGCAGATCTGGGTCACTGTCATTCCCCTTCCTCAGCCTCTTGAGGGCCACCCCCATCTGCAGATCAAATGCAGCCCCCAGAACACAGAGGCCCTCCCAACAGGCACACACAGCATGTGCAGCTGCCTCCCATGCTCTTGCGCTCTGTATATGCTGCTTCTCCCTCCAGATGGTTCCTCCCCGCTCTGTAACTGCCCGGAGCTCACAGCACGAGAGCCTCCACAGGGCAGGGACACCTTGTCGGCTCTTACTAACACCAAGCAAGGCTGTCACCTAACAAAGCTTCCAGTTCTCCACCCTGTCTCAGTTCTCCAATTTGGTTAATCTGGACACCCACCTTCTTCCACCACTGTCCCATGATTACCTTCCCGTGGGATAGCTGGATACAACCTACTTGGCTGGTCTCGCTGACCCACACCTGCATAGACTGTGCAGATGTGCCACCATTGAAGCCCTCTCAGTCACAGTGTGACCCTGCAGAACTCCTGCCTGTTGGCTCTAAACCTACCAATGAAAACTCCCCATGGGAAACCTGTTTGGATCAACACCCTGGGCCCCAATAAAGGTGCTGACCCACGGGTTTCTCTCTGTCTCTCATTCCTGTCTCATGTGACCTGCGGAAAAACATCAGAAAACCACTCCCCCGCCACCAACTCACACGCCCTCCCCTGCCCAGCATCTATAAGTAGAACTCTTGGAACTTGTTTCCTGACACGGTGGTGTACTGAATGTGTAGCTTCCATCTGAAGAGCCAGGGGCTGCCCCCACTGGGTGTTCCCTGGAACGCTAGGGAGAGTACAAGTTGGGCTCCCAGTGATGATCAGGCAGATACAAACTGGACGTGGGTCAGATATGATACACAAAGGTGTCTGCCAGTATAGAGAAGTTTGCCATGTGAGGGGCCCCTAACTCATGGGTTAGATAATTAGACATTGGGCCATCTGCCTGGATCACACACTTGATTTGGGGACCTGAGCCTCATGGGGACGTGATATGAGTGTCAAAGGGAGCCAGATGCCCAGGAAGTTGTCCGGTATCTGTATTAGCAAAATTTGGGGATTTGGAGAGTGGATGGGATGGGAAAAGAGAGGCAGAAGTGTCCACAGGAAGGGCCTGTGGGTCCCATGATTTCTGCAAGTTCTTGCACCATCCCCCAAACCCACACACCTGTTAGGGGCTGATGTGTGAGGGGGCAGCGGCAGGCATCCATGCAGCTTGGCTGGAAGAGCGATGACAAAACACCCCAACGTCAGTGCACAGTCAGTGTGTCTCAGCAGCACATATCTCTATATCCTTTTCCTTTCTGGCAATCTGTTACTTACTTGAAACGGTATTTTTTATTGTGCTGAAGGCTATTTGTTGTGATGCTCTCATACGAGAAAAGGTACTGAATTGAGGCATACAAAAGCACTTCCCACAAAATATTTTCAATTGAAAAAAGAAGAGCGCTCTGAATCAGCCAAATGCACTTTGCATACTCTAACAGCTCTCCAGATGCTCTGCTAGTCTGTTCTCTGCTAGTCCACTGCCTTGTTCCTCTGAACCCTGAAAGCAAAGGGAAACCAGTGCTTTTTATCATTCACACTACTGGTTCCCTCAACTGCAACTGTCACTGAACAAACGGTCACCACAGGAGTTAAAGGTACAGAATTAGGACATGACAGCAGGAGCTACTAACATTCCAGTTTTTAAAGGCCAGCAAGAGAAATCTGGACAAACCGCTTGATCATTCTATCCAGTCTAGCAACCCTGATCTGTCTCCACAGCCAGTAGCAGAGATGTCCTGCTGTATATCCTGCCATCTCCAAGCTCTGTGTCCAGGTCCTCCTAACGTTCCCCACCACGCCTGATGGATGCACTGAGATGTGTGTGTGAACGTTGGGGAGCATGTGTGCTTTCACAGACACACCAAGGTGCATGGTGGGGCAGATGAAGAGGGCGGGTCATCTCCTTGGCACCCTGAGCACTCACCTACACTGGCTGGGCTGGGCCAGGGACTGGCATCTGAAATGGAACAGTCTGCTCTCAAGAAATCCAGGTTGGGATCAAGTGAGCTAAGAACGGGTGCTTGTGTAATGTGACTCAGTGCCTTGGGCCTTTGCTTTATGGACACTTTCTAGCTCCCTCCCTGGTACCACCCCTTTTGGTCCCCTCACCTAGAGTCATTTAGCCTGACAGCATGTTTCCCCACCTGACATATGAGCTCACTTTCTGCCTCCTGTCCCCCAAACAGAAGTCCCCTGAAGGCAGGCATCTGGCTTGTTCTGCTTACTCTGAGTTGCCAAAGCCCAGAACAGTGCTCGGAACACACCTGATGCTCAATAAAGGCAGGCTGCGTGAGTAGCTGACCACGGTGGGTAGAAGCACCTTATACTTCTGTGTCTGGCAGGGCTGTGTCCTGGATCCTCTGAAGAGGACTCTCCTACAGTGAGGACTGGAAGGCAGGGTATGGGCAGCAGGGTTGGGGGAACTGATACTGATTGGCAGAGCACATGAGAATTTTGCTGGAGGAAAACACAGGCAACACCAGGTATGTACCGAGTGAGAATGACCCACTCAACCTCACCTAAGATCACACCAGAAACACAGCTCCAGGGAAAGCAGAGAAGGATTTAGATCCTGAGGATATCAGGTAAGGAAAATAAAAAGACTGCCTGTGAAACACATAAGTAAAAGATGGAGATGCAACAGTGAGCAAACACCATTTTCCAAATAGTAAAAATGAGAGGAATGTTCAATACTGAATGAAAACTCAATGGAGAAGGTAAGCAGCTTAACTAGAAGATCAGGAAGCTGCTGGAAGGATCAGCCCAGGGTGTGCCCAGGTGACCTAAGAAGACAGAGATCATAACAGAAGGTTCAGAGACATGAGAACAGAGTAGCAGACTGGGGCAGGGGATGCAAGAAGGCAATACCTGAAAAGACAATGACCAGGAATTTTATAGAATTAACGAAAAATATGAGTCCACAGAAAGAAAGCAAAGTATACATCAAGGAGAACAAATAAAAGTAATTCCACACCTAGATACATTACAAGCATCTGCCTTTCCTCTTGTGATACTGTAAAGCAAGGGTTTGCCAACCCTTCTGTAGAGGACTAGCTATTAAATGTAGGTAGTTTTCTGGCCATGTAAGGTCTCTGCCACAGTGTGTTTACAATCCTCTAAAATGCAAAAGCCAGTCTCAGCTTGATGGTTATATGAAAATACACCACGGGCTGCATTTGACCTGGAATTTGTTGACCCCTGGAATGCACCCTTCAGTATCCAAATAATGACAGCAGGAAGAGGCCCTTTTCACCAGACAGGCCAGTAGAAGCATGTATCAGGAGCAGGGCCGCCAGCCAGCGCGACAGGCCACAGCTTCCTTCCTGGCCCTAATGTGGTCATGCCAGGTCAGCTGCCAGACATAATGGGGAAGTATGCACCCACACATACACTGGGAGGGCTCACCCCTGCACACACAGCCAGTGGGAGACAGGAGCACCTACCCGGCTATCGATTCCTCAACCTCCAAGTTAGTATGCAACCATCAAACTGGGACTTGTGACTATTCAACATGTCAGAGAGTTTAACAGGAAGCTATACTATATTTCACAAGACAGAAGGTCTTGCTGAATGCAAGATGCACGACATCTATGTGTCACTGTGTGCACTCAACCATGGCATGGCACTAATTACAACTTCCAGGAACACTAAATGCAACAAAAGTGCACTCAGAACAGATGCAAATGATAAGGGCACTGACTGGCTAAAATGGACAAGAAATGAGAATTTTAAGAGGCTAGTTTTTCCAAATATGGAAATGTAATACTTTCAGTTGCCATTTTTGGTGAAGCTAGCAACTTTGGATGTGTCTTCCTAAAACGAATCACCCACTCACTGCAGGGCCTTTACACACAGAACATGCCACACATATTACCTTTCACAACAGCTGTAACTCCTGGCAAGAAGGGAGGCTACCAAGCTGCCTTGGGTCACTCTGGATAGGCCTGTGGTGTCTACTGTCCTCCCAGTCCCTTTCCACTGCCTCAGGAGTCACTGGGAAGCCACCTCAAGGGGAATCATTCCTCTATTTTTCACTCTCTTTTTTGTCTCCTTTGTCTTCCCTTTGGTTTTCCCACAGCAGTTTTGCTCTGACAGAAGTATCTAGTAACTGCAAGTGCTCTTTCTTCTGCTTGGGTTATTGCCTCTGTAGCCATCTTTCATTCTTTGTCTTAGAGCAGGCATCCCCAACCCCAGGGCCAGGGACCAGTACTGGTCCTTGGCCTGTGAGGAACCAAGCCACACAGCAGAAGGTGAGTGGCAGGTGAGCAAGCAAAGCTTCATCTATATTTACAGACACTCCCCATCACTTGCATTACTGTCTGAGCCCCTCCTCCTGTCAGATCAGCAGTGGCATTAGTTTCTCATGCGTGCAAACCCTATTGTAAACTGCACATGCGAGGGATCTAGGTTGCACGCTCCTTATGAGAACCTAATGCCTGATGATCTGAGGTGGAGCTGAGGTGATGATGCTAGCTAGCACTGGGGAGCAGTGGCAAATACAGATTAACATTAGTAGTCGGGTTTGACTGCACAGAGGCCATAATAAATCAATTGTTTGCAGACTCATATAAAATAGTAGTTTCATAATAATGATTATCTCATTATATGTTACCATGTAATGACAATAGAAATAAAATGCACAATAAATACAATATGTTTGAATCATCTTGAAACTATGTCTCCCTCCACCCTGGTCTGCAGAAAAGGTGTCTTCCACAAAACCAGTTCCTGATACCACAAAGGTTGGGGACTGCTGTCTCAGAGAGAGCCAGACGCCCAAATGCACCATGGCAGGTGATAGCCTTGTTTGTGTATTCACGAGGGGAACTTACCTTTGTAGCTGTTCTATCTGTAGCACTGACTTCCTAAGGGATTCTTCCAACTTAGAAATCTAAACATAATCAAATGACTTTTTATTATCAGACAGACTTTGCCAAGCGACATTTTAAAGAAGACATTTGACCCTCTACATTCCTGAAACTATAAATAACAATGTGAGTTATCCCACATGGAAGTTGCCCTCATACTATTCATAAGTAAATCTGCATTGAGTTCAAGTCATCAGGTACTTAGGAAGTTGGTCATGGGGTTATCTGTGCAGATCTGTCAAGCCCACTCCCAAGAGGCAAATTTCAGCTCAGCACCCTCCACAAGCTGGCATGATGCTAAGACAGGCAAGCAGAAGCCCAAATGAGTGTTGGCCCTGTCAAGTGAGTGCTCTGGCCTTAGAGTTGGACATAACTGCCTCCCACACAAGGGTACCCCGAGGCATAGGCTCTACATCCTGTCAGCTTGGGAACTGGCCCTGCAAGAGAGCTTCCAGACCTCAGGTAGTAACTCAGATTCTACGATCCCACCATCCTGTCTATAAACATGGTTAACACCACCTAGTACAAGGTTCACCGGGAGGACTACAAGACAATATCCACATAATATCCACAAAAGCTTAGTCGAGCCTTGGCACATGCAAGAAGCCTCTGGACAGGATTCTGGGCAGTCGTTGGGGTATACCATGGGCCTATGGTGGGATGAGGGGGATACAGGTGACAGGAGGAGAAGGGATGCCAGGACAGGGTGGAGATGACAGGATGGGGCATGAGGTGATAGGATGGGGGAGGGAGTGACAGGACGGGGGTGACAGGACATGGGTAGGTGTGATAGGACAGAGATGGGGGTGATAGAATGAGGCAAGGGTGACAGAACAGGGTGGGGATGACAGGACAGGGGTGGGCAAAACATTCAGACACAGAAAGCAGGCAGCAGGGCCACGGGTCAGCTTCTAGCCTCAAGGAGGCTGGTCCCCTGGTTCTAAAGCTGGGCTCCTTACTCTCTACCTCCTCCACAACCTTCAGCTTTTTAAAAAGGACTTTTACTAAAAAGCAAGCTGGTTGAGTAAAGGAGACTCTAAGTGCCTCCCATGCTCCAAAGGCCCCAGCACTGCCCCAGTCAGCTGGAGATGGTGAGAGGCCCGAGCAGGGAGGTCCATATGGTGACGCCCCCTGAGGGATTGCTTGGGGAACAACAGATAGGTGCCAGGCAAATAGGCTGATGGTCAGAAGGGGACAACGACAACAACCCCATAGCTGGAGGCGCAAACAAAAACAGACCTCTTGGCTAATAGCTTGTCCCCCTTTGAGGGATAGTGGGTAATGAACAAGTCTGATGTATGTCTAAATCAAAGGGTCATAAACTCAAGAGGCAACGAACCAACTCCATTTACCTTTTCTCTATAGAAGGCTAACAATCTCCTCCTGTGCTTGTCTTGAAATTCTGAAATCTGAGAAGATAACATGTTTCAGCAGCTGACACTGCGAGACTCTGGCTAGACGTTCTGTTTGGGGGAAGCAGAGGGCTGGAGGGGACTCTAAGGGCAGTTACAGTCTGCTTGTCTCACATGTCACCCCAGACAGATGCTGATGGCCAGCACCTACTTAGGGCAGATGCCTCACACATAGGCATGAGGATAGTGGGCGTGGTGGGCATGGCCAGAAGCAAATAGGTGTGGCTTAGTAGCCCAATGTGAAGGCTTCCCTGTGCTGGTGGTCCAACTCTCCAGCACCCTGCCCCATCCCAGCTGTTTAGTGGAGCTCCCGACCTGGTGATGGGACAGGACACAACTGTGTTGATCCAACCAGTGTGCTGCCCCTTTGACATCAGCGACTGGTTCAAGGAATGGCCTCCTGACCAACAGTGCCCACCAGAGAATATCTTGGGATGGATATATACCCGTGCAGGGGTGGAAAGAGTTGACCTACAGAATGAAGCCAAGCGAGTCCAGCAGAGCTGGCAGACACCAAGGAGCTGGGCCCTGTCTGCACTCCCATAGCCCTCCATGCCCCAAACTAGCACAATCTCTGGTCTTCCATTTAGATGAGCTCAAATATCTGCTGTGTAGACAGCCTAAGCTAGGTTTCTGAGAGTCCCAACATAAATAAAAAGTACCAGCTTGTGATTTACTCAGAATAAGAAAGATCTATTTCACAGGAGTAAGGTTTGCAGACAATGGTGCCCACCCTCCTGAAACACTCACCTATCATTGCTTCAGTCTTATTTTTGTCACCACTCAGTGCATGGCTAACACACACTGGGCTAACTACAAGTCACTCTGGTATTTAAAGTCAGCATCCTGTAACCAACCACCCACTTCACTCCCTCCCAGCACCTGCTGATACAAGCGCGATGGAGTGGCTGCATCTGCCCACGGCCTGCTGGTCCAGCAAACAGGAAAACAATTCTGTAGTACAGGGAAGGCACAGTGCACGCTAGGCCCCCGTTCCCATCCTCTAGATGCCAGACTGTCTCCAGAAGGCTGTGCTAGGAGCCTACCCCAGGCCAGGAGGGTCAACATCCTCCTCAGACTCCTGTGTCCTTGGAGGAACTGAGAGCTGTCAGGGTCTCCCAAGGAGGGCTCTCTGCTCTACTAGACAAGGGATTTGAGTCTCAACTAAGGGGGAGCCAGTCTTAGGTACTGCCCATGTAGACCACGAAGAGGAGTATGAAGAGGAACGGACAAAGGGACTCCTGAGGCCACCCTGGCAGGAATTCTCATGCACATTGCAGGCCATGACTCAGGGGACCATTCCTGTTTGTGCCACAGCTTCTCAAGTCCTGTTGTCATTTGAGTGAACCTGCACTTATCCTTCAAGGCTCAGCTCAAATGCACCTGTATCAGAGGCACCCTCTGAAACACCCTCAGTGGGAAGAGCCCCACTCTACAGGTGGTCCCCATGGAGGGACTTCTGGCAGACATACCTGATCCCCTCGGACTTGGTGAAGTTCACCTGTGTAGTCTGGGACCATGGGGATTGGCCTTTTCTTCCCTTTCCTCCTCAGATGTATGGAGGGAAGGCCAGGCAGGGCCGCCCAAGCCCTAGACCTGAGATGGGGGCTGGGTGGAGCTGAGAAGAGTTCCAGCAATGGATCTACAGCGACCTTCCCACTTCCTTTAGCAACGACAGCCTGGCAGCTTGAGTGCCTCCTTGTCCTATTCCTTAGTGGGTTCCAGGAAAAGAGAAATGATATGCGCCATCTGGTGTGGGGCCTGGAACTCTGAGGAACAGGAAGTGCTAGCACTTGGGGAACTACCACAGGACTGAAGTTTCTGGAACACATGTCAGTGCATAGGTTCTTGATCATCATGGGCACTGGTGCCCAGCAAGGCCTGTCGACAGGTTAATGGCTACTCTTTTGTCAGGGCTGTTGGTTGGTATGGCTGACCCTGATCTGGTGAGGCGGGTGTGGCTGCAGCAAACACTGGGCCGCAGGGAAACTTTCCAAGGACTTAAGCTGCAGGTGGGACTAGTTCTTCTGACTGGGGAATCCAAGGAGCCTCTCATGAACTTGGGGTGCAGCTGAGACTCCTTCGTCTGTATGTCGCTGGGTCTCATCAAGTTGGGAAACCAACTGTGGGACTCTCTCCTGGGGGAGTGCATCATCCAGGCCTCTACAGCCTCAGACCCTCTGGCTGACTCTGAGGTCTGCCTGGCCTAGACTTCAACCAGGGTGTAGGGCCCAGAGACTTGAGACATTGGCTGTGGCCTCAAAAGGGATAGATTTTATTAATAAAACAAAGTGGAAAGAGACCATGAGTATGTGCCTTGTAGAGAATATGCCTCTTGGACTAAGCCAGAGAAACAGGTTGATGAAACTCCTGCAAAGCTCCAAGGCTGAGGAAGCAGAGGCCATTCTAGGCCAGGTCTTCACAGAGCCCAGGAGGAGCTTCCCGTGCTCACATGGCTTTGTCTACACCCTGTTACTGGCATGAGGATCAGAGTTAAGGTGATGAGATGGAGAAGTGGAGGCAGAGCACGGTGTCCTGCAACAAAACCTCGAGGTCAAGTGAGGTTCTTGTGCTGAGGTCAGGACTGGAAGCTGCCTCATGCTGAGCACACTCCTTAGTTCACCACTTGTCCTCCAGCAAGGAGCATATGCTCCTGTGCACGGCAACTTGAGCTTGTGAGTTTGCTGGACCAGGGCCACAGACCCAATACTGACAAGCCCTGTCTTAGGGCAGAGGCTGGTGGGTATAAAAGGATCTCAGAGAGGTTGTCAGGAAAAAGACTATGTCGAATTATTACAAACTATATCAGGAAGGCTGACTGGGGCCCACAGACCTCTTAAGAGGTGGTTGCCAAGATGTGTCTTTGACTTATGCTGGGCACGTCCCTGTGTCTGGCCTTGGCACTCAGAGTTTTGGCCTTGGGCCAGTTTTTCACTCTTAAAAGTTACTGAAGACCCCAAAGGGCTTTGTTTATGTAGCTTTTATCTGTTAATATTTATCCTACTAGAAATTAAGATGGGGAGAAATTAACCTACATGTTTTATAAACTCAAGAGACTTCTGGTCCCAAGGGACTTGGTCTGAGTGAGGTCCTGTAAGACTGAGCAAGATGGGCAGGTGCGCCCTGATCTGGGTGCTCGTGTTGTGCCAACCTTTATTCTCAGGCATCTCTAGCTGCAGTTTGGCTTCTGAGTATCCAGCTCTGAACACTTCCCTGGAGGATGTAGCTGAGCATAACTTGGGATGGGAATAGACTTGGGATGCAACATCACAGATACTGCAGTGATTCTGGCTATTTCAGTGCCTAGGAGCCTTGTCGCAGGACAGTGTCCCAGGGGAGGAAGAGGACGGTCTTGAGGCCTGGCTGACCACGGTCTGAAGGCACAAGCCGGCAGCAGAGAATAACACTCACCTTCTGCCCCAGCTAGAGGCAGCTCCTGGTCACTTTCCACTCGACCTCTCCCCACCTAGGGCAAGTGGGGGAAGCCAACAGTGGAAGTTGCAGTGCTAACAGAAGAGGGCATGGAAAGGTGGCTGGGGACTAGGGAAGGACCTCTTCCTCTCCCAGGCAGCTTCCCCACAGACTGCTGGACTGAAGCTATTCAGTGATGTCTAAGGGGGCCAGGCATGCAGTATAGACTACAGGGCAGCACAGGGGGCACTGACCTGCATCAGAAGCTGGGTGGGTGAAAGCACACAGGCTGCAGAGGGCAGAACATGGAGGAGCATGGGTGGGCATGATGACAGGAGAAAGGTCAGGGAGAATGGTGGACAGAGAATAAGCTGTGAGTGAGAAGAGTGTCTCAGCAGCCACAAAAGCAGGGCAGGAGTGGAGGAGGACAGGGATGAGCAGGGATTCGCAAGCCTGTTGGGAAGAAGGCCCCGGATGACTGTCAGGAAAGGACAGGTACAAGAAGACACTTGTTGCCCTGAGTCCAGAGAGCCCCAACTGGGGGGAGGGGGAATTCTTCCAACCCTGAGAGTCTACAACTGGGAATATGGGAGTGGGGGCATCCCGCCCAAAGAGCCTAGCACTGAACTGAGATCACCTGTCACAATAGGACACTGAGAGCACAAACAACAAAATAGATCAAATAGACTTCATCAAAATTAGAAACTTTTATGCTGCAAATATCTTAGCATCAAGAAAGTAAAAAGACAACCCACAGAGACATTTTGGCAGAATGTATTTTATGATCATGTATCTTCGAAGGGACTTGCCTACAGAACACACAAAGCACATGGTCTCTGAGATAAAGCACCTGGATCATCACAAAGCTAAGCCTCAATGGCCACAGCTCACCTGCGAGGTTTCCTTGAAATACTTCTTACACAGACCATCTATGCCCAGAAAGAATGCTTGGATATCCGAGTCAGTCTGAAAGAGAAAGAAATGACTCCACATAAATGCTTCTGACCACTAGTTGAAAAATTGTACTTCAAAATCTAGAATTAGCCATAGATTACACAAATGAGCAGCACGTTGTGACTAGCCTCTAAAGTACCCTGGGCCACCTGGGTTCCAAAGCCCTGGTAGGAGGGTGTGGCCCCCTTCTTCCAAGGACAGTGCAGGGTATTGGTGAAGGGCTGGAATCAGAGTGGCCTGGCAGGTGCTGAGCCCCTCTGGGCTAGGACAAAGACACATCCCTACTTGAAAGGCTTTTGGTGAGGGTTAAAGGGCACCATGAGTGAAAGGCCTCTAGTGCAGCCTCCTGCATGATGGAGACACACTAAAATCAGAAGAATGATACAAGCTGACAAGCATAACGTTTAACTATAGAGTCTCAAGTACATGTTGAGTTACTTAAAAAGAAAACATAAGCAACTTAAGAGAAAAGACAGGTTTAAGAAACAGTGTCTGTTATAATCCACAATGCATACTCCCAACTCCTTTTTAAAGTCCTGCAGTATGCCCCAACTTCTCACCAGGACCACATTAGCACAAATGCTGGGCCACAGTCATCCTAGGCATGATTCTGGAGGAGCTTCCATGAATCAGAATCAGGTGAAAAATACAGAAATGCCTGGATAAGGACACACACTAGAAAAGATGTGGGAAGAGCTCAAGCCTTCAGGACAGTGAGTGTGTGCAAGGGTCGAGGTGGTTATTTGAGTCCATCCATATACTTATCCCCCCAAATCCCACTGAAATGACAGTAAAATTAAATGCAGGAAAAGATACTAGATTAGGGGCAGAACACAGGAAATATACCTTGAATGGCCCAGACCCTTTGAAAAATTTTAGAAGACATAGTACAGACTGGCTCAGATTATGCACCAGCTCCAATAAGCAAGTTTAGTGCAGGTGAAGAGGCTCTGAAATCTACTCCAGAATCCACTCCCAGGCCTCTAAGGATGGAGGCCAAGCAGGGCATCCCGGAGGTGGGTTCCTCTTTAGAAAGGGGCTCAAACTTAACAGAGGGGCGGCAAGACTTTGGCTAGAATGGAGAGGGAGTCTCTGCATAACACTCACCTGTTCACACCAGATTACAAAGGTATGGGCAGCAAGCCCCATGGTACAAGGGTCAGAAGCTCACAGTCTGGCCTGACTCCAGCTGTGCACACTTTTGACCTAAGACCCTGGCTTATCATCTAGCCCATCTGTGCCTTGATTTCTTCATGTGTAAAGAGGAACAGAAATAGCACTGCCCTGCCCTGGCCATAGTGATCACCAGGTAACATAATATGGGGAAAGTGTACCAAACAGCGCAGCCCATGCAGGTACTCGGGGAGTGATGGCAAGTATTGTTATCTAAAACTGGATTATAAATACACAAATGCACTCAAAAACAAGACAATGTGCTCCATGGGCCAGAAACGGGAGCAACAGAAGAAGTCATCACATCTGTCCAGCTCCATGGCCTTCTGAGTAAAGGGACTGAGTCATTCTACACATGATAGAAACCCCAAACTGGGACAGGAGGTGAGTGTGAAGACAGAACAGCCAGAAAGTCTCCAAAACTAATAGGTGGCAACTTGATACAAATTCCCAAACCTCGGGTAGACCCAAGCAGGAGAGCACCAAAGACAACTGCCATTACACCTGCAGGAGCCACACTGCAGAAAGCCAGACAGAAACAGGGGATGTTGCTTTTGAAAATTAAAATGCACTAATTTTCAACAAAGAGTTCTAAACTCTTTGAAAATCTGCTTTTTAAAAATGAGGCTTTTTTTTTCAGACAAAAAACCCCCTGAGAATTTGTCAATAAAAAGAATTCCTTGTAGGTAGGACAATGAATCCCCAATGGTGGCACAGATCCAGGAGGAAGCAAGGAGCAAGAGCTAAGCTGGAATGTGGAAAACCTACATGGATGTGATCTGTCCGCAGGAGTGCTACATGGTGGGGCTCAGCACACAGTGAGAGCTAGCACAGCCACAGGAGCATAGGGGAGGGTAGAAGAAGGGAAGTGAGGGAGAGCACATGAGGTCCTCACATCAGCAGAAACATCTAATGTACAGAAGACTTTGAAAAGTCAAGATTGTTGCAATCTCTGGGATAATCATAAACAAAGGTTTTTCTTTTAAAATATTTTTAAAAGAATGAGCTGTTTTTAATTTTTAAAGGGGGGAGGGGTATACTCCTCAAATGATACAGTCATAAGGATACACAATTCAATCCTACAGCATGACTGAAGTTCACTGGGTTTGACATGATCACAATGGAAGGAAGCCACCACGAGTGAAGTAAGTCAGCACTGTTACAGCCTAGCCTAGTCCATTAGGCAAGGTCGTGCAAGAAGTCAGTGAAATCAAAGTGCCCTGCACTTCCATAAACAGCTAGGGGACACAGTAAACTATATAGTACAGAATCCAGAGCTTTCACCACTGAGTGGCCCACTGTCTGACACAGGAACAGGCACCGTAGAGAGTGGTCTCACAGAAGAATGCTGGATTCTTTGACCTGGGCTGTCCTGCTAGGGCTGCCAGCCCTAACTCAGTCTTGAAATAGATACAGATTGCTTGTGGTAGCTACAGCACTGATATCTTTCTTGGAAGCCAGGCTGCACAAAGGATTTTCTTGTTGAAGACCAGGCTGTCCACACTTATTTCATCTTTCTTTTGCATGTCACTTGCACAGGTTATATAGCTTGAGAACGCTGTGAAGCTGTTTTCTTGTGATGCTTCTAGGAATGTCTTACTTTGTGTTCCTGTCAAATATTCTGAAGAAATTATTGTAAGATGCAGTCACAACAACACTGCCAGATTCATTCCAATAAGATTCAGATTTGTCAAACGTGCCATCATTTCATGCAGTATGCAGAGTTTACTTCTGAGGTATGTTTCTATAGGCATGTTTTCCATATTTAAGTTCCAAATTTTGACTGACAAGCAGTCTCTAGTCACCATATATTGACCACTATGGCTGCATTTTACATAGAATACCTATCACCTCTCATAACCAAAAAATTCCTTTGCTGCTGCTGTATACCAGAAGTCCCCAAGCCCTGGGTCACGGACTAGTGCCAGTTCATGGCCTGTTAGCAACCAGGCCACACAGCATGAGGTGGCGGTGGGTGAGTGAGCAAAGCTTCATCTGTGTTTACAGACATTCCCCATCACTTGCATTACCACCTGAGCTCCATCTTCTGCCAGATCAGTGGCGGCATTAGATTCTCATAGGAGCCTGAACCCTATTGTGAAATGCATGTGAGGGATCTAGCTTGCATGCTCCTTATGAGAATCGAATGCCTAATGATCTGAAGTGGAGCTGAGGCAGTGATGCTAGTGCTGAGGAACAGCTGTAAATACAGATTAACATTAGCAGTGAGGTTTGACTGCACAAAGTCCATAATAAAGCAATTGCTTGCAGACTCATATCAAAACCCTATCAGTGAGCGGCAAGTGAGTTAACTGCAGCTGGTGACGGCTTTAAGTCAGAATCTGACATCACTTTTATTCCACGCATTTATTCTGCCCGTTATTTTACCACTTCCATTCATGCCTCTTTCCTACACTACACACTTGTCTCAGTCACAGTTTTGGTAAGCCCACAAACTAACTCTAGCCAAAACGGGTAGAAACAAATATCACTGGAGAGCTTCTCTGAAAAGGGGGAAGATCCAATAATGAGACGGCAAAAGATTTTAAGACTGCCAGCAACAACAAAAAAAGCTGCATTTAAAAGAAAATGCCAGGCAACCCCTTCGGATCCCCTTCTACTGTGGGAGCTTTTCTGTCCTCTCAATAAATCCTGCTTTCTAAAAAAAAAAAAAGAAAGAAAAAGAAAATACCAGGAGTTCTATTTAAATTATGGGTCCATTACAACAGGTGATTCACATTCTCTAAACCTGCGTTGCATAACATGTGGCGACTGGCTATCCAATGAAGCCATGAAAACTTCAAAACTGCTTTGCTACATGGAGACCAAGCACTCTGCATTATAACAAGTCTTTGGAGTTTTCCAAAGGAAAAAAATGTGAACACGAAGAATAGAAGCAATTATTGAAGGCCATCACTTCATCAAATGTGTCTGCACTGACAGCATCATTCTTAGTGGCCAATGGCATTGCTAAAGCTAAGAAGCCCTTTACTATTGGTGAAGAGTTGATCCTGCCTGCTACTAAGGACATTTGTTGTGATCTTTCAGGAGAGGCTTGTGCTCCTCTTTAAGCTAGCACCATATCTAGACAAATTGAAGAAATAGTAGAGGATATTGAAGCACAACTGTCAGAGAGAATTTATGAGTCACTGTGGTACACAATCCAGGTTGATGAGTCTACCGATGTTGACAAGGCAACAATGCTTATTTTTATGTGACATATTTTTCAGGAGGATGTGCATAAGGATCTGTTATATGCACTTTTGTTGCCAACCAACACGGCAGCTGCAGAAGTATTCAAGTCTTTGATCACATATCAGGAAAACTGGTCATTTTGTGTCGGTATATGCATGTATGGAATGGCTGTCATGACTGGGTGGCTTTCTGGTTTCACTATTTGGGTCAAAGAGGTCACTTCTGAATGTGAGACTATGCACTTTGTTATTTATAGAGAAATGCTGGCTAGCTGAAAAATGTCACCTAAACTTAACAACATTTTGCAGGATGTGATTAAAATTATCAACCACTGGATTGCCTGAGCCTGGGGGTTTGAGACCCGCCTGGGCAACTTGGCGAGACCTCATCTCTATAATAAATCAAAAAATTAGCTGGGCATGGTAGCGCACGCCTGTAGTTCCAGCTACTTGGAAGGCTGAGGTGGAAGGATCACCAGAGCCCAGCAGGTCGAGGCTGCGGTGGCCGGAAGTGGCCACTGCACTCCAGTCTGGGTGACAGAGTGAGACTTCAACTAAAAAAAAAAAAAAAA
>CAUYQG010227281.1:0-18372 GCA_963574415.1 Tarsius wallacei
TTACATGGATATATTGCATAATGGTGAGGTTTGGGCTTCACCCATTACCTTTTTAAAATTTTTTTTTTTAAGAAAATGTGTAATTTGGGTTCTGGTTTATTTTTGTCCCAAGAGTTGTAAAGAAAGTTGTAAGAGTATTTCCAGTGTGTTTTCCCCATTTGATCAGAAAATTTTGTCTATAGTAGTTTTACTTCCTGGAATTTGATTTTTTTAAGGCTAATATAAAGTTAACATTTAAGAATATCCTAGGTTCTTAAAAAGACAATAAGATGTGTATATGTATATAAAATATGAATATAATATGTATATTAGATATGTATTAAAAATAAATATTACAGATTGCTAGCTCTGCATTGTGGGTGTATTAGTTCTTTTGCTGTATAACAAATTATCCTCTACCTGTACATGTATGTTTATCGCAGCATTGTTCACAGTAGCAAGAACATGGAACCAACTCTGCTGCCCATCAAAAGAGGACTGGATAAAAAAAAATGTGGTACATATACACAATGGAATATTACACAGCCATAAAGAAGAACAAAATCATGAATTTCACAGCAAGGTGGATGGACTTAGAGTCTTTAATACTGAATGATCTTTCACAGAAACAAAGGACTGAGTATCACATGTTTTCACTCATAAGTGGACCTTGAAAAGTTATTGTAATACTATAAGAAAAGGATCGGCAGTAGTGGGAATCTGCCTGGGGAAGGGGACACATCTCATCAACAAGGGTACCTGCATAGTGAACATTTGTATACCTAACCCTGAATTGTACCCCACATCTTTAAAATAACACATTTAAAAGTTTAAAAAAAAAAACCAAAAAATTATCCTCAAACCTAACATCATCAAACAATAAACATGTATTATTTCAGTTTCTTTGGATCAGGTGTCCTCTGGGTCATAGTCTTTTACAGGCTGTAGTTAAGGTGCCAGCCAGGCCCAACTTGGGGAGGATTTACTTCTAAGCTTACTCACCTGCCTGTTGGCAAGGCTCAGGTTTGCATAGGCTATTCAGCAGAGACATAGGTTCCTTGATATGTGGGCCTCTCCACAAGGCAGCTTACAGTGTGACAATTTGTGTCCCTAAGAATGAATGGGAGAAAAACAAGAGAGTGAGTGAGCAAGATGGAAACCAGAGTTTTTTGTAACTTAATCTGGAAGTTGACGTCTCATCATTTTTGCGATTTTCTGGCTAGGAGAAAGCCACTAAGTCCAGCCCACAACCAAAAAGAAGTTTGCTTGGGTATAAATACAAAAAAACAGGAATTATTGGGGACTATTTCAAAGATTCTCTTTTGCTTCCAATAATTCATGTCCCTCACACACACAAAATACACTCATCCTTCTTCCCAGTCACTCAAAATCTAATCCAATTACAGCATCAGCTTATAGGTCAGAATCTTCTCTCTTAAATCATGTCCAGGTATAGATAAGGCTCCTCAGGTACAGTTCCTTTAGTACAACTCCTGTATTCTTCTCAATCTGTAAAACTCCTCTCCACTCATACTCAGCATACAATAGTGGGACCTATTTAGACATTTTTGTTTCACAAGAGGGAAGATGAGTGGCACAAATTAGTCACTGGTCCATAGCAATTCTGAAATTGAGTTGCTCCAGTTTAGAAGTTTTTTGATTAGGTCTCAGGACCTCTAGGAATGATTCTCCATGGCTTTCAGCTCTGTTCTTTGTGTTCAGTGTTTCACTCTCAGAGTCATCTTTCCTTTTACAAGAAAGGTAGCACATGCTACAGTTGAGAAATTATTTCAGCCCGCTTTTCCTGTTGTTAGAATTTTGGAGATCTAATAGTCTTTTTTTTTTTTTTCCATTTTGTACCATACTTTTCATTTTATTCTTCTCAGTTCAAGCTGGCAGAGTTCTTTCTGATAAAATTCTTGCAAAAATCTTGGGGGCCTCTTGTGAATCTTATTAGAGTTCAATCCATTACACAAAAGTTAAACCAGAAATCTCCTCTTGAAAAGTTTTTTTTGTTTGTTTGTTTTTACACTGGGCTTCTGCTTAGAAGTTTGAGGGACAAAACATTGTAGCTTTCTGGAGGCCCTATTGTTTGATGGAGAGGATCTGTGAAACACACCCCCTTAATCTTTTTTTTTTTTTTTCCGGAGACAGGCTTTTGCTCTGTCACCCAGGCTCAAACACAGTGGTACAATTATAGCCTTCAATTCCTATGCTCAAGTGATCCTCCCTCCTCTCTTCCAGTGCATGGCTAATTTTTTAAAAAGATTTTTGTAGAGATGTGCTCTTGCTATGTTGCCCAGTCTGGTCTCAAGTTCCTGGCCTCAAGTGGTTCTCCTGACTTGGTTTCCCAAAGTGCTAGGATTATAGGACTGAGCCACCATGCTCAGCCTACTTTACTTAACATACTGTTCTCAAGGTTCATCCAAGTAGTAACATGTCAGAATTTCCTTCCTTTTAAAGGCTGAATCATATTCCATTGTATATATAAACCACATTTTGCTTATCTATTCATCCACTAGTAGATACTTGAATTGCTTCCACTATTTGAGTAATGTGAATAATGTTGCTATGAACATGCTTGTACAAATGTCTCTTTGATACTCTGCTTTCAATTCTTTGGGGTATATACTCATAAGTGGAATTTCTGGATCATATGGTAATTCTATTTTTATTTTTTTGAGGAACTACCATACTATTTTCCATAGCAGCTGCACAATTTTACATTTTCACCAATAGTGCACAACTTCCAATTTCTTCACATCCTTGCCAACATTTGTCTATTTTCCGTTTGTTTGTTTGTTTGTTTGTTTTTTATAACAGCCACCCTAATGGGTGTGAGATGGTATCTCATTTGGTTTTGACTTGCATTTCTTGGAAGTGACTCATGGAATTGAGCATGATTTCATATGCTTATTGGCCATTTGTGTATCTTTGGAGAACTGCCTATTCAAATCCTCTGCCCATTTTAGAGTCAGGTTATTTGTTTTTGTGTCTGTTGTTGAGTTGTAGAAGTTCTCAATACATTTTGGATATGAATCCCTTATCAGATACATGATTTGCAAATATTCCTCCCATAGTGGAGGTTACCTTTTTACTGTTGATAGTACCCTTTGGTACACAAAAGTTTTAATTTTCATGACACTCAATTTGCCTATTTTTTTCTTTTGTTTATGTTTAGGTTTTTAATCCATTTCTAGTTAATTTTTGTGTATGATGTTAGAGAATGGTCTACCTTCATTCTTTTGAATGTGAATATCCAGTTTTTCAACCATTTGTTGAAAAAAAAATCTTCTCCTCCACTGAATGATCTTGACACCCTTGTGGAAAACCAGTTGGCCATTGTATCAGTCAGTTTTGGATGCCATAATAAAAAAACATAGCCTGGGTGACTGAAACAGCAGAAATGTGTTTTTGAAAAACTGAGGTCAGGGTGCCAACACAGTTGGATTCTAGTGAGGGCTGTCTTCCTGGCTTCCATGTGGCTGTCATCTTGCTGAATCCTCACATGACAAAGATAGACCTCTGTTATCTCTCCCTCTCTTTATAAGGGCACTGGTTTTGGGGGGATCAAAAAAACCTACCTTTATGACCTTATTTAACTTTAGTCACCTCCAGAATGCCCTTATCTCTAGTATAATCATATAAGTGGTTAGGTCTTCAGCATGTGGATTTTGGGGGAACACAATTCAGTGCATAGCAATCATATATGCAAGGGTTTATTTCTGTGCTCTCTATTCTGTTCCACTTAGCCTATATAATCTATCTTTATGCCTGTTCCACACTATTTTTATTATTGTAGCTTTGTAGTAAGTTTTGAAATCAGGAAGCCTGAATCCTCCAACTTTCTTCTTTGTTAAAATTATTTTTGGCTATTTGTGGTCTCTTAAGATTCCATATGAATATGTGGATGGATTTTTCTATTTCTGCAGAAAATGTCACTGGGATTTTAATAGGGATTACATTGAATCTGCAGATCACTTTGTGTAGAATTGATATTTTAAACAATATTAGGTCTTCCAACCCATGAACATGGAATATCTTTCCAATTATTTATATCTTCTCTCAGCAATGTTTTGTAGTTTTCATTGTACTAGTCTTTCATCTAGATCATCTAATTTGTTGGCATGCAATTATTTATAGCCCTCTCTTATTATCTTTCATTTTTTACTTTAGAGATAGAGTCTTGCTGTGTTGCCTAAGCTAGACTCAAACTCCTGGACGCAAACAATTGTCCTGCCCCAGACTCCTAAGTAGCTGGGACTACCAGCACATACTACTGTGCCTGGCTCTTACAGTCCTTTCTTGTGGTAATAATGTACCCAGTTTCAGTTCTAAGTTTTCTAACTTGAGTCTTCTTTTTTTCTTAGTCAATCTAGCTCAAAGTTTGTCATTTTATTAATTTTTTAAAATAATTTTTGCTTCCTGTATTTTGATGTTCTGTGATTAGGTGTATAAACATTTATAATTATTATTTCTTCTTGCTGTGTTGAATCTTTTATTAATGTATAATATCCTTTGTCCTCTGTAATCTTAAAAAAAAATTTTTTTTGAGTCAGAGTCTCATTCTGTCACCCAGGCTGGAGTGCAGTGGCACGATCACAGCTCACCGCAGCCTTGACCTTCTGGGGTCTGGCGATCCTTTCTCCTCAGTCTCCTGAGTTGCTGGGATTACAGGGGTACGCCACCACATCCAGCTTCGTTTTTTATATTTGTAGGGATGAGCTCTCGCTATGTTGCTCATGCTGGTCTTGAACTCCTGGGCTCAAGTAATCTTCTTGTCTTGACCTACCAAAGTGCTGGGATTACAGGTGTGAGTCACTGCACCCAGCCGAGGCTAATAACGTTTTAAAATGTATTTGTCTCATAGCTGGGCATGGTGGCTCGCTTCTGTAATCCCAGCACTTTTGTAGGTGGAGGCGAGAGGATTGCCTGAGCCCAGGAGTTCGAGACCTCATCTCTACAATAAATTTTTAAAAATTAGCTGGGTGTCGTGGCATGCGCCTGTAGTTCCAGCTAATTGGAAGGCTGAGGCAGAAGGATCACCTGAGCCCAGCAGGCTGAGGCTGTGGTGGCCGTCAGCATGCCACTGCACTCTAGCCTGGGTGACAGAGTGAGACTCCAACTCAAAAAAAAATTATTTGTCTCATATCACATAGAAAACAAAAAATGGAATTTCAAACCAAAGTTAAAATAATACTGGTTTTTATAATTACTCATATTTGTCTTAACTGAGAGCTTTATTCTTCACATGGCTTCATGTTATTCTTTGGCTTCATGTGACTTCTTTCATTTCATCCTGAAGGACGCCCTTTATCATTTCCTGAAAGCTAGGTTTAATGAACTTCCTCAGCTTTTGTTTATCTGGAAATGTCTTACTTTCTAACTCATATTTGAAAGACAAATTTGCTGGATATAGGATTCTTGTTGATAGCTTTTTCCTTTCAGTAGTTTTAATGTATCACCCCACTGCCTTCTAGCCTCCAAAGTTTCTTAGGAGAAATGTGCTATTGAGGAACTCTTACATGTGACAAGTTACTTCTCTCTTGCTGCTCTGAAGATTCTCACTTTGGCTTTGGTAGTTTGTAGTGTGTCTTGGCATGGGGCTCTTTGATTTCATCCTATTAGAATCAGTTGAACTTGTTGGATGTCTATATTCATGTCTTTCATTCAATTTCAGAAGTCTTTAGCTGTTATTTTTTCAAGTAATCTCTTCCCCTCCCTTCCTCCTCCCTCTCTTGCTCCCTTCCTTCCTTCCTTCTCCTTTGGAGATTTCCATAATGCATATGTTGGTCTGCTTAATGGTGTCTTACAGGTCGCTTAGGCCATGTTCATTTTTCTTCTATTTCTGTTTCTCAGACTCAATAATTTCAGTTGTCCTATCTTCAAATTTGCCAATGCTTTCTGCTACCTTTTCAAATCTACTTTTGAATCTCCATAGTGAATTTTTCGATTCAGTTATTGTACTTTTTAGCCCAGAATTTTAAGTCTTATGTCCCTTTATTGTTATTTCTACTTTGATCATATACGTTTTTTTAAAAAACTTTCCCATGTTTCCCTTTAATTTTTTTTTTTTTTTAGCATCTTTAAGATAGTTATTTTAGCCGGGCTTGGTGGCTCAGCCTGTAATCACAGCACTTTGGGAGGCCAAGCTGAGTGGATTGCCAGAGCCTGCGGGTTTGAGACCCACCTGGGCAACTTGGCAAGATCTCATTTCTGCAATAAATAAAAAAAATTAGCCGGGCGTGGTAGCGTGTGTCTGTAGTTCCAGCTACTTGGAAGGCTGAGGTGGAAGGATTGCTGGAGCCCAGCAGGTTGAGGCTGCGGTGTCTGTGAGCGTGCTACTGCACTCCATCCAGTCTGGGAGACGGAGTGAGACTCCAACTCAAAAACAAAAACAAGCAAAAAAAAGATAGTTATTTTTAAGTCTTTGGCACATTCACTATCTGGTCTTTCTCAGAAAAAGTTTCTGTTGATTCATTTTTTCCTTTGAATGGGGCATACTTTCCTGTATCTTTTATGCCTTGTTATTTTTTTGCTGTTGAAAACTGGAGATTTGAATCTTATAATGTGGTAAGTCTGGAAATCAGGTTATCCCTCTTACTTATTTTTACTTATTTTTTCTTTATTTCTTTTTTTAATTGGTGTAGGCTGTCCCTGTGCCTGGGTAGCCTAACCTGAACCATAAATTTAAGATCTTATCAGTCTTTTTCTGAGCCTGCACCTGTTTCTAAATATATGTGGTTAGTTTCTAAATTCTCTTTTATATGTAGTTGCTTCGGAATGTCTTTGTTCTTTTGTTGTTGTTGTTATTGTTGTTGGGGTTCCTCTGTCACCCAATTTGGAGTGCAGTAGCACAATCATGGCTCACCACAGCCTCGACCTCCTGGCCTCAGGTGATCCTTCCACCTCAGTCTCCCAGGTAGCTGGGACTACAGTGTGCACCACTATGCTTGGCTAATTTTTAAAATTTTTTGTAGAGAGGTCTCGCTATGTTGCCTAGGCAGGTCTTAAACTCCTGGGCTCAAGCTGTCCTCCTGCCTCAGCCTCCTAAAGTGCTAGGATTACAGGTGTGAGCCATCGCGTCCAGCCTGGAATATCCTTGTTCTTAAATGCTTGGCTTGAAAAAGATAAAATTGAAGAGGGGAAATGTGTTGGGCTTTTTTTTTTTTGAGCCGGATTCTAACGTGTCGCCCAGGCTGGAGTGCAGTAGCATGCTCATGGCCACTCCAGTGTTGACCTGGGCTCCGGCTATCCATCCACCTCAGCCTTCCAAGTAGCAGGAACTACAGGTGTGCGCTACCATGACTGGCTAATTTTTTGATTTATTGTAGAGATGAGGGCTCGCCAAGTTGCCCAGGCTGTTCTCGAACCCATGGGCTCAGGCAATCCCCTCACCTCGGCCTCCCAAAGTGCTGGGATTACAGGCTTGAGCCGCCGCGCCAGGCTGTGTTGGACTTTTAAATCTCCTAGAAGTTGTTTCAGCCACAGGGAAAGGTGCTTGCAGCAATGATGATGATGACGTTGCTTCTCAGGTCTGTGTCTGCACCTCTGCAATCAGAAGCAGCAATCAGCCATCAGAGCACCGGTCTCCTACATTTGGAAGACAGGGTCTTTATTGCCTACCATTGCTCCTGAAAACTGCATGTAAGCTGCATGAAACACATGTACAATATCTGCCCGCCATGGACCTAGCAGGTGGGCAAGCTAGCAAGTTAAGGCTGAAATTGACCAAAATTAAGGTCTGAGCCTTTCCCTGGAAGTCGCAAGTCTTTGAATAGACTCCAGCGTTCCAATATAGTTTCTGCCAGGACAAATGTTTTCTAGGTAAGGAGACTAGTTTCTGGTGCTTTCTGTTTCTACTTTACCATCTTCCCAGAATTCTCCAGTTCTGATTCTTTTTCATTAAACTACTCTTCCTAAGATTTATCTCTCTGTTCTCATATTTTACCATAAACAGCAAGAACAAGTTGGGCAGTAACTTAAGCACTTTCTTTGAGGATTTCAGCTAAGTTGCCTAGTTCATTCAACACATATCCTGCTTTCTGTGTTACAGAATGCAATAGTGTTGTTAAGCTTTCTGCCACTACATAAAGTGGATCCTTCTTCCATCACTTTCTGATAGCATGTTCCTCACTTTCTTTTATGCCCTTACTGACAGCATCCTCAAAGTCGAGATTTCTACCGATAGTCTTCCAAGACAATTTAAGCTTTCTCTAACATGATCCTCGAAATCCTTCTAGCCTCTGCTTATGTCTGGTTCCAAAGCCAAGGCAGCATCCCACTTCCAGGTACCAAAATTTATTTTAGTTATTTATCGCTGTGTAACAGATTGTCCCAAAGCTTTGTAGCTTCAAACAAGAAATGTTTATTGTCTCTCAGTTTCTGTGGGTCAAGGATCAGGCATGACTGAGCTGGGCTCTCAGTCTCAGTGTCTCTTATAAGATTGTAATGAAATTATTGGGTAGGGCTACAGTCACCCAGCCTTAACTAGGGGAGGGTCTACTTTTTAGTTTACTCATGGACTGTTGACAGGCCTCAGGTCCTCATTGACTATTGGCTAGAGACATCAGTGTTTTGTTTTATTTTGTTTTAACATGGTCCTCTCCACAGAGGACTTCATGATGGGCAGTTGGTTTCCTCAGAGTAAGGGAGAAAGCAAGAGAGGAGTGAGTAAGATGGAAGCCAAAATCCTTTTGTAGCTTAATCTCAAAAATGATATCTCATTCCATTTGCTGTATTCTTTTGGGTAGAAGAGAGTCACTAAATCCTGCCCACATTCAAGGGGAAGGGATTATATAAGGACATGAATACCAGAAAGCAGGGATTATTAGGCACTATTTTAGAGGCTATTTACCACAGTGGATTATATACTTTTAAAAATTATTATTCTTAAAAAGCATTCCTTTTACTTTGAAGTAACCTGTTTTGCCCTGAATGCTTGTTTTCCACAATACTTAGCAATAAGATATATGAGCAAACTTTGAATAGAATATATCAAATGTTTATTTTAATTTTTTTAAGTGAAGTTGACCTTATTTCTTGTATATGAAAGTCATTAGTAAATTTTTTTTCTGTGAAGAGTCTGTTCATATCTTTTGTGTACTTTTGTATTACTGGTCTTCAGATTTTGTGTGTGTTATATGATGAAATTAGCCCCCTTATATTTCATATGTGTGGATAATATTTTTCTCACTTTGTCATTCATTTTAAATTTTTTTCATGACACTTGTGCTGGCAGAATGTTTTTTAATTTATTTTTTATTTTAAAGATGTGGGGTACAACTCAGGACTAGGTAGATAAGTGGTCATTGAGAATTTTTTTAAAATTTTGATGTAGTCAAATTGATTAAGCATCTCTTTTTATAGAGGAATCATACCCTTAAAAAATAAATCTATTTGCATAGTTTCTGCTAAATGATGTTTGTTATCAACCGATTGCCTTTTATAGGATAAATTTGAACCTCATTATCCTGATATTATCACATTCCTACTTAGCTCTTTTTCTTTCACTTGCTGTACAAACTTTTTTGCTGGAGTTCCACTGAAGTCTCACTCTTCATCATGCATATCTGTGTTCTTGTCTGATTCCTTCACATGCCTGTGGAAAGATACATAAAGACAAATCTATGTTGGAGGAGCTTTTGTGGGCCCAGAACTTGGTACAATACCTGGCATGCACAGTTTGTTGAATGAATAAATGAATGAGACGATCAGGGAACAGTAGTTTATAATAAAAAAAGAATACATGGCCATCATACTGTTACCTGTTCTGTTCTTCTAATTCTCACTTTTTCCAAGAAGACAACATAACTGTGATAGTTCCATTTTATAACTATCTCACAATTTCACAACTCCCATAATTGTAGGAGACAAAATGCTAAGTAGGTTTCCGTGGCAAAGAAAACCAGCAGCTAAAGAATTACTCTCCCAGTCTCCCTGGTTGCTGCTAAGTGTGCCCAAGTGATTAGGCTCTGGGTCGTGGAATATGAGAAGTAATAAGTAGAACTCAACAGCTTTAAAATGGAAGGAGTATGTCCTCCTCTCACTTTTTTCCCCACATGGGAGTGTGGGTATGGGAGCGGGAGAGACAATCCTTGACTATAAAATGAAAGCTGTATGTTGAAAGTCAGAAAGCAAAAGGATAAAGGAGTCAGGCTACCTGTATGATGATGTCATTTTTTCAAACCCATGCTGCAAATGCTTAGACATTATATGAGACAAAAGTCAACTGCTGTCTTGTTGAAACCATGATCATTTTGGCCTTTGTTACAGAAATCAAATTTGTATCCTAATTTATACAATGCCCTTAGGTATCACATCCCACCTCTGTGATCATTCCCTGCTAGTCCTTTGTGACAAGTCAGTATTAGGCAGTTAGGGAATTGGAAAAATGGAAGGTTTGGGTCAGGAAAAATGATGAGAATATTGTAAAATTTAAAATTAAAATTAATTAAAAAACAAGAAAGAGGAGGGGGACAGAATGAGAGCTGAATGTCAGCTGAAGTCATCATCAGCCACGGTGATGAGAACTGAATCCTGCTCCATGACCATGATAAAGAGTAACTCAGGAACCTTTTCAGAATCAGACAGGGGTGCATGGAAAATGGACATTCCCAGAAGAAGAAAATAAGAATGGTATAAAGTCATATGAAGAGACACACACCAAAAGAGCAGGCTAGGCTCTAGTTCGCAGTAGTAATGTAATGCAGCTTAAAACCCATGACTGTTAAAATAAAACAGTCAAAAAATACCAGTGCAGGGAGGAAAGGGCAAAAGATACAGTCCTGGCAAAATGGACCCTGGGCTCCTATTTCAGGGACCTGGTTTTCATTAATCTCTCATCCCTGTAGATTCTTACAGTGCCTCTCCCTAACCTTGTCTTGAGCTGGTATGTAAATTAAACCAGCAGCTTTAATCTTTATAATATTACAACAGAAGAAACGAAGATAGTAAAAGTTGAAGACGGAGCCAGAGTCCATAGGATCCCAACGTGTAGTAGCAGGATGCCCCAAATAGGGAACAGGGACAAGAGAAAAAACTACCATGAAACCAGATTTTATTTCCTTCTTTGAACCTCTGCCTTCCTTTACCCCTTTCCAAAATATGCATATACAGGTCGTGTTAAGAAAACCCTTTCCAGTTGGCCTTTTTCCAAGACAAGGGTACAGCTGGGCCGAAGGGCCACATGTTGAAGTTATTAATATGCCTATGCCCTTCTCCCCCACTGAGTTCGCTGATCAAAGGCCCTGCCAGAGCAGCAATGGATAGCCTCACATAATGGGAACTGAAATTTTACTTAAGAAACCAGCTTGGCCAAAACACACTACCTTTTTAAGTGAAACATTCCATGCACATATTAACCTGATTACAGAAAGGAAGGGGGATCTTTTTTCCTTCTGTACCCTGCTAATAATTTTCTGTCAGGTCTGATTTGGCTTTAGCTGCACTCCAAGTTCTTGTGATGTGCCCTGTTCACCAGTAAACTAAAAACAGAAGGTGCTGCATAAACTCTGAGACAGGATACTCAGTCCATGAATATAGACACCGCAGATTTCAGTTCCCTGCCAGCAAGGAAGGCCAGCGCCTTTTCCAGTCTCTGACAACCAGCAGCCTGCCTCTGATTCACACAGTCCGTGAAGGAAACACGTGGAGAAAATGGTGGAAATAATTAAGGGTTCTTGGAGTTAGCAGAAGCATTGACTCGTTACATGGGGCCCCTGCCTCAAAAGGGAGTAAACCATTGTGCTTATTAGAGAAAAGAATAAATGGTAACAAAGCATTTTAAAGTTCCAATCATTTCCAGCCCTAGGTTGAAAAGCTGGTTAAGTAAGAAAAAACAGAAACAACCCAGATTTAAAGGAAGCAATACCGTTTTGCTCTACCTTATAAACAGGAAAAAGTATTTTATGGTTTATTTCACTATATTCCAGGATAACCTGGTTTCTGCACAGTTGACACAATTTTGTCCTCAGACAGGATATCAAAAAGCTAGATACACAGTTGCCCAAATAGAGGACCAGTCCATGAAGAGTCTGAATAAGATCGTCACTTTTCTTGCAGACACATCAGAGGGCAGTGGAGGCTAGTCAGATGTGCTAAATGGTTTCTTTGGCAGCCTCAAGGTTTTTCAAGTTTTATAGTCTCTCAAGTTCAGATCTCCTTTACCTGAAATATAAACATAGATACAGTCTTCTCTGAAAATTAATACGCCTCATAAGGATCTCCTCCTCTTCTCCAGGCCTTGTCTCTGCACAGACTTTAAGGTGCTGAGCAGTTGCTATATCCTAGAAAAGGTCTAGAAATGCCTCAGGCAGACAAAAGGTAAATAAAGGGCAGCAACAGACTATGCCAGTCATTTCCTGTTTGTATTTGGCAACTGTTAAAATAATTTGTTAATAAAGATTAAGGGAGATCTTTTTCAGTGATGTACTGCAGGACTTCAAGTGTCCTATCAAAACACATTAGGAACTCGAAGTTTTTATTTGAAGAAAAGGGGCTGTCAGGGAGATAGTGCTAGCAAAACTCACAAAATTAGACATGAGATTTCATTCTTCATAGTACATCTATTGGCCTGGTTTTTTTTTCTTTATTAAAAAAATATTCGATTATAATAACTGTCACATTAACCAGAGTGGATGTCTGGATGTCCCAGACTGTGTGACTTTCCTGTATTTGGTATTCCTATTGGCATCTCTTTGGCTGTCTTTCTAGAGTCTTAAAAAACTTGTTGCTTTTCAGATTGCAATATCTCATATTAATGCCAAGGTTAACATTCAGTTCTTCTTGGGCAGTCAGAGGAGGCTATATTCTAGATTGACACTGTTTATTGTTTCTCAAAGTTATGGTAGAAAAGACAAGGACAAGGTGGTTACTTACCAAAAGAATCTCGCTTGTCCCTAAACTGGGAATAATCATGATAGAATTCACAACCATATCAGCCAAGAATCTGCAATGATTCACTCCTTCATGTCATTCAGCAAAAAGAGCATGGCTTTAAAGTGCTGAGTTCAAACCTAAAATTGGATAAACTAGGACACTTAGATCTTGAGTACTTACCTTTATAATTTTTAGCTGTACTGGTTATATTTAGTTATCAAAATATAGGAAATAATTTTGTAAATTCTTGTCAGGAAATCACAGTTTCTGGTATGTTAATACAGCCAATCTTTACACCTAATGGAACCTAACATAAATCATTCTTTAAAAATAAATTTAAGAAGTGATGTTTCAGAAAATATTTCATTTCCTTCTTGCCTTGTCTTTATCATGCTATGTTATGGTGTGTTTTACCAAACGAACATTTCAGCAAGGTAAAATAAATAAATACATAAACGTAAAAATAAGAAAGAGTCTTGAGCATGAGCAGCATGACTATCTTACTTGAGCTTTTGACTATGAAAATTCATAGCAGAGGAAAAGATGTCCTGTGGTTCCCACAGTGTATTGTAAGGATGGACATTTATAATCAGTCATTGGAAGTGGGATCTCACCCCCCACCCCTCCACACACACAAGGGAGAGAAAAAGGGAGAAAGAAAGGAAAGCAAGCAAGCAAGCAAGCTGAGGAGTGTGCACATGTAGTCTTCATTCAGAAAAGGATTTGAGACAGCAAGCTGAGGATGAAGCAAGAGAATAGAACAGGATGACCTAGTGATGGAAACAAAGGCTCTACATAATGGGCCTTTAGGAAAGAGGATTAAGTGAAGTATTCTCAGCTGAATCACTTTTAACTATTGCATAGAATTTTCTTACTTTCATATTCCTAGTGCTAAGACATTACTAAAACTGCAAAAATTTTACTAAATTACTAAACATATTACTAAATAGGAGCTTCTTTCTGATCGTCTCAATTTTTCCTCATGTGATCATTGCCATCTAGAAAAAATGTTGTGTTTAAAAAGTTCATAGTAATTCACTTAAGGGTTCCAAAAGAATGGAATTTTTTAAGAAAAACCTTAGGACTGTTTAAGCTCTATAAGTGTGCCAGCAAATACTCGTGATTCTGGATATTTGTTTTAGTAGATTTGCTTTGCCATTATATTTAAGTGATGTGGGTGGGGGTAAATCTCCAGGTTTATGAGAGAGAAATGCTTTTATCTCTAATAAACATCAAGTTCAAAACCAAAGGCAGTCAGTGACATGCTTTTATGCCTTATCAAGTCACCCATTGGGTTCTGCTGCTCGCGGGACCAAAGTAACTTTTCATCACTAGTGTGTAAAATGTTACTATGGCATCACTGTACCAAAACAGTTAAAATCAGGGATGTGACTTGGTATAAAACAGCCTATGGAGGTAAGTTGTGGTGTCAGGAAGCAGTATTTATATTTAAATCTCTTCTTTATTGAACTAATCCTGAGATGGACTGATTTTCTTGGCTCACTGTAATATTAGGCACATCTGTTATAACATGTAGTTTTTGTTTTGTTGTTTTTACTTGGGATAAAGTTCAAACAGTAAAAAAGGGAATACAATGAAAATTAAGTCTTTCTCCCATCCCTGACCCTCAGTTCCTCAAAAGCAACCATTGTTACTTGTGCCTTCATCAGATAACATATACACTCACACATATACATTATTTATGTACATAAAATAAATATTATTTAGGCCGGGCGTGGTGGCTCAAGTCTGCAATCCCAGCACTTTGGGAGACTGAGCTGAGAGCATTGCCTGAGCCCACGGGTTCAAGACCAACCTGGGTAACTTGGTGAGACTTCATCTCTACAATAAGTCAAAAAATTAGCCGGGCATGGTAGCGTACACCTGTAGTTCTGACTACTTGGAAGATTGTGGTAGAAGGATTGTCTGAGCCCAGCAGGTTGATGCTGGGGTAGCTGTGAATGTACCACTGCATTCCAACCTGGGCAATGGAGTAAGACTCCAACTCAAAAAAAAAAAAAGAAGAAGAAGCACTTTTCTTTCTCTTCATACTCCTTTCTTAGAGTAGAGGCAGCCGCCATCCTGGCTATTGTGGAAATTACATTCTTGCTTTTCTTTAGAGTTTTATTATATAAATATTGATCTATAAACAAAAGTTTCTTGTTTGACCTTCAAGAGCTACTAGGAAGTATGTTTCTGGGCCAGGCCCAATGGTACATGCCAGTAATCCCAGCACTTTGGGAGACTGAGGCAGGTGGACTGCCTCAGCCAACAGGGTTCAAGACCAGTCTAGGCAATAGAGCAAGGCCCCATCTCTACAAGAAAAAATACTAAATAAGGAAAAAAAGTTTTGTATTGCATGAATGTGCCTGTTTGGTGAATTTTTCTGGGGTATATTTATAGAAGAATTACTGGATCATATGGCATGCATATCTTCAATTTTATTGCATAATGCCAAAGTGTTGTCTAATTTACACTCATCATTAGTTTTTGAAAGTGCTTACTGCTCTGAATCTATAGCAACACTTGGTATTGTCAGATTTTTAGCTAATCTAGTGGATATGTAATAGTATTCCATTGTGCTTTTAATGTGTATTTTCTTGATTACTGATGAGATTGAGCATCTTTTCATATGTTAATTGACCTTTTGAATCTCTTCTTTTGTGAAGTGCCTGTTCACACTTTTTGCCCATTTATTTTTCTGTTTTTTCTTACTGACTTGTTGGAATTCTTTGTGTATCCTGAATGCTGGTGCTTTGCTAGTATACTTGTTGCAAACACTTTTTCCTGCTCTGTGGCTTGCATTTCATATTCTTTGTAATGTCTTTTGATATGCTGAAGAAGTTTTTAACATAGTCAAATGTATCAGCATTTCCCGTTCTCATAAATGTTTTTGTTTTGTTTTATTTTGTGTGTGTGGGAAGGGAGTTTGGAGTCTTACTCTGTTGGCTAGGCTGGAGTGCAGTGGCACTATCAAGGCTCACTATAGCCTCAACCTCCTGGGCTCAGACAATCCTTCCACCTCAGCCTCCTGAGTAACTGTTGCTATGGGTGCATGCCGACCACACCTGGCTAATTTTTAAATTTTTTCATTGTAGAGACAAGATCTTGCTATGTTGGTCTCGAACTCCTGGGCTCAAGTAAACCTCTCACATTGACCTCCCAGAGTGCAGGGATTACAGGTGTGAGCCACCACACCTGGCTAATGATTTTTTTAAAATAAGTTTCCTCCTGCCCCAAGGTAATGAAAATGTTCTTCAATATTCTAAAAACTTTATTATTTTACTAAAAGAGATTTTAAATCAATAGTCCACCCAAAATTCATGCTGTATAGGGGTCGAGTTGTATATATTTTTGATACATGGATACCTAGTTTTTCCATTGCTTTTTATTGATTGGAGCATTATGTTCCTATTCCTCTGAATGTCAACCTTTGTCATAAATTAAGTATCCATATATGTGTGAGTCTGATTTGGGGTTCTCTGTTCTCTTTGTTCTGCCTTTTTTCCCCCTTTGTTCTTAAGCAAGAGACATGGTTTCCCTATGTTGCCCAGGCTGAAGCTGGCTAATCACAGGCATAGACATAGCACTCTGTAACCTTGAACTCCTGGCCTCAAGTGATCCTTCCATCTTAGCCTCCTGAGTAGCTGGAACTACAGGTATATACCACTATACCTGGTACTCTTTGTTTTGCTTGTCCATGTATGTACCTATTCACACTATTCTAATTACTGTACCTCTAAAACTAGTCTTAATATCTGGTAGAGCTGGGTGTGGTGGCACAAGCCTATAATTCCAGCACTTTGGAAGTCCAAGGCAAGAGGATTGCCTAAGTCCAGGGGTTCGAGACTATCCTGGGCAACTTGGTGAGACTTCATCTCTACAATAAATCAAAAAATTAGCTGGGCAGTGTGGTACATGCCTGTAGTTCCAGCTACTTGGAAGGCTGAAGTGGAAGGATCACCTGAGCCCAGCAGGTCGAGGCTGTAGTGGCCATGAGCGTGCCACTGCACTCCAGCCTGGGCGACAGAGTGAGACTCTGACTCAAAAAAAAAAAAAAAAATCCGATAGTATTCCACCTTGTTTCTTCATCAAGAGTAGTTATGTTTCTTCTTTAAAAGTATCATGGCTCAGCATACTGCTAAACAGACAGAAATTAGAACCATTTCCCCTGAAAACTGGAACAAGACAAGGATGCTCACTCTCACCCCTCCTTTTCAATATAGTTTTATAAGTCCTAGCTAGAGCAATCAGACAAGAGAAGGAGATCAGGTGTGTCCAAATAGGAAAAGAGAAAGTTATCCCTCTTTGTGTATGACATGATGCTATACCTTGAAAACTCAAGAGAATCTGTCAAAAATCTCCTTGCACTGATAAAGGACTTTGGAAAAGTCTCAGGGTATAAAATAAATGTGCAGAAGACAGTCACATTTCTATACACCAACAATAAACAAACAGAAACCCAAATAAAAAGCACAGTTCCATTCACAATAGCCACAAAAAAAGTCAGATACCTTGGCATCTTCCTAACCAGAGAGATGAAAGACCTTTACAATGAAAACTACAAAACACTGCTCAAAGAAATCAAAGATGACACACACAAAAAATGGAAAAATATTCAATGCTCATGGATTGGAAGAATCAACATTGTTAAGATGTCCATCCTACCCAAGCCAATCTAAAGATTTAACACAATACCCATTAAATTACCAGCAACATTCTTCTCAGACCTGGAAATGACAATACAGGAATTCACATGGAAATATAAATGACCATGAATAGCCAAAATGATCCTCAGAAAAGAAAAAAAAAAAAAAAAAAAACAGCAGGAGGTATCACACTCCCAGACTTTAAACTTTATTATAAAGCTACAATAATCAAAACAGCCTGGTATTGGTACAAGAACAGACATATACACCAATGGAAGAGGATAGAGATTCCAAAAGCAAAACCTCAATTTCTCAACCAACTCCTCTTCGACAAAGTCTCCACCAACAACCACTGGAGAAAAGAGAGCCTATTCAGTAAATGGTACTGGGAAAACTGGCTGACCACATGCAGAAGATTAAAACAAGACCCCTACCTATAACCCTACACAAAAATCAACTCTAAATTGATCAAAGACCTAAATGTAAAACCTCAAACTATAAGAACCTTAGAAAATGCAGGAAACACCTTTATGGAAATTGGAACTGGCAACCAATTCCTTATCAAAACCCCAAGTGTCCATGCCATAAGAGATAAAATAGACAAGTGGGACCTCATCAAACTGACAAGCTTCTGCAAAGCCAAAGAAACCATCAAGAGAGCAGGGAGACAGCCCACAGACTGGGAAAAAAAAAAATTGCCGACTGTATGTCTGACAAAGGCCTAACATCTAGGATCTACAAGGAACTCAAACATGCTGAAAAGAAAAAAACAGACAGTCCCATTACAAAGTGGGCAAAAGATATGAATAGACACTTCTCAAAAGAAGACATACGAGCAGCCAACAGATACGTGAAAAAATGCTCA
>CAUYQG010227295.1:0-30058 GCA_963574415.1 Tarsius wallacei
ATGTTTGTTGCAGCTCTATTCACAATAGCAAAAACATGGAACCAACTATGCTGTCCATTGAAGCTGGCATGAATAAAACAAATGTGGCACATATACAAAATGGAATATTATGCGGTTATAAAGAAGGATGAACATGTGGACTTCGCAGCAACTTGGATGAATTTAGAGTCTGTCATACTCAGTGATCTATCACAGAAACAAAGAACAGAGTATCATATGTTCTCACTCATAAGTGGATCTTGAACAATTATCATAATACTATAAGAAAGGGATCGGCAGTAGTGGAAAACTGCCAGGGGTGGGTGGGATTGACAGTTGAGGGAAACTGCCAGGGGAGGGAGGGGCCCACCTCATCAACAAGGGTAACTGCATAATCAGTATTTGTATACCTAACCCTAAATTGTACCCCACATTTTTAAAATAAAAAAAAAATCTGTGTCTATTGGGATTTTTCAGCTATATTTCAGTTATTGATTTCTAGTATAATTCTATTGTGAACAGAGAGAAGATATTGTGTATTTTTTATTCTTTTAAGTTTGTTAAGGTATGTTTTGTGGCCCAAAATGTGGTTCTATCTTGGTAAGTGTTCTATGCGAATTTGAGAAGAATGTGTATTTTGCTGGTGTTGAATGAAGTCATTTGTAGATGTTCATAACATCTAGTTGATTGATGAGGTGGATGAGTTCAATTACATCTTTACTGATTGTATGCCTGCTGGATCTGTCTGTTTCTGATAGTGAGATGTTGAAGTTTTCAGGTATGATAGTGGATTCATCTGTTTCTCCATGCAGTTCTGTCGGTTTCTACCTCATGTAGTTTGATGCTCTGTTGTTTGGAACATACATGTTAGGATTAGTTGTGTCATATTGGAAGATTAACACCTTTATCATTGTGCAATGTCCTTCTTTATTCCCGATAACTTCCTTGCATTAAAGCCTGCTCTGTCTGGAACTACTCTAACCACGCTTGCTTTCTTTTTCTAAAATTGTATTGAATATTGACAAATTATAATTGTATATATTTATATGATACAGAATAATGTTATATGAATAAAATACGGAATGATTGAAAAAAGATAATTAGCATATATATCACCTCAAGTACTTATCATTATTTATTCTCCATATCTAACTGAAACATTGGACCCTTCGACAAACCTCTTTCCATCCCCCTCTGGTAACTTCTCTGTTTCAATGAGTTGGATTGTTTTAGCTCTCACCTAAAAGTGAGTACATGCAGCATTTGTCTTTCTGTGTCTGACTTATTTAACTTAACATAATGCCCTCCAAATTCATCTATGTTTTCACAAATGACAGACTTTCCCCTTCTTAAAGCCTGAGTATTCTAGCTTGAATCTATATGAAATTTTCTTTATCCCCTCCATCATTTATGAAAACTTAGGTTGACTTCATAATTAGCTATTGTGAATAATGCTGCAATGAACAGGGGAGTGTAGATATCTCTTTGACATACTGGTTTCAAATCTTTTGGAATATGCCTCAAAGTGGGATTGCTGGGTTTTACAGTATTTTTATTTTTAACTTTCTGAGGAATCTTCATCAAGTTTTCTGTAATAACTCTACTACTATACATTTCTACCAACAATGTACAAGTGTTTCCTTTTTCTTTTAACAATCCTGCTTACACTTATCTCTTATCTTTTTTATAATAGCAATCTTTTTCTAAAGATTAGAGATGTTGAGGATTTTAAAACATATCATTGGCCATTTGTATGTCTTTTTTTGAGAAAGTCTATTCATGTTCTTTGCCCATTTTTTAATTGGGTTATTTGCTTTCTATCAAATTGTTTTAATTCCTTTTATATTTTGGATATTAACCCATATTTGATTTATGACTGGCAAACATTTTCTCCCAGTTCATAGTTTGTCTGTTTACTCTGTTATTCGTTTCCTTTACTGTGCAGAAGCTTTTTAGTTTGATGAATTTCCACTTGTCTATCTTTGCTTTTATTGCCTGAGCATTCCAGATCAAATCTAAAAATTCATTGTCCAAGCCAATTTCATGTAGATTTTTCCATTTTTTCCAGTAGTTTTACAATTTCAGGCCTTACATCTAGGTCTTTAATCTATTTTGAGTTTATTTTTGTATATGATGCTAGATAAGGGTCTAATTTAATTTTTCTGCATGTGGATATGCAGTTTTCCTAACAACTTTTATTGAAGACATGTGCTTTTCCCACTGTGTGTTATTGGCACCTCTGTGAAAAAAAAAATGACCGTAAATATGTGTTCCTTCTGGGATCTCTATTCTGTTCCACTTGTTAATGTGTCTATTTGTATGCCAGTGTCATGCTATTTAAATTACTATAGTTTTGTAACTAAGTTTGAAGTAATACAGTGTGATGCCTCTAACTAAAAAGAATTGGCCCCTTTATCATTATGCAATGTCCTTCTTTATTCTTGATTGCTACACACACACACACACACACACACACACACACACATATATATATCTAAGATATATATACAAGCATACTTAATCCAATACATTGTTGCAATTATTATTTTGAACAGGCTGCTATCTGTTATAATAATTAAAAGTATAAAAATACAAATTTTTACCTTTACTCATTCCTTTTCTGATGCTCTTCTTTTCTTTTCTCAGATACAAGTTTTTTACCTATATTATTTTTCTTGTCTCCAAAGAACTCCTTTTTAACATTTCTTACAAGGCAGACCTACTGGCAACTAATTACATCAATTTTTTTTTTCTGAAAAAGTCTTCATTTCTCCTTAACTTTTCAAGGATGGTTTCATAGGGTATAGAATTCTAGGTTGGTGTTTTTTTCTCTCAACACTTTAAATATTTCACTCCAAGTTTGATCCTCTAAAGGTAAAGTAGTCTTCCCTCTGGCTTCTTTCAGGACTTTTTTTCTCTACCTTTGATTTTCTGTATTTGAAAATCATATTCCTAGGTGTGATTTTTTTTGGCATTTGTCCTGCTGGGTGTCCTCTGAGCTTCCTGGGTCTGTGGTTTGGTGTCTGTTATGAACTTAGAGAAATTCTCAGTCATTGTTGTTTCAAGTTATTCTATTTCTTTCTCTTTTCTCCTTCTGGTATTCTTATTACCCATATGCTACAGCTATTGTAGTTGCTCCACAGCTGTTGGATATCCTATTCTTTTTTTTTTTTTTTTCCAGTCTTTCCTCTCTTGGCTTTTCAGTTTTGGAGATTTCTACTAATATATTCTCAAGCACAGCAAATCTTTCTTTAGTTGTGTCTAGTCTACTAATAAAACCCTCAAAAGAATCCATCATTTTTATTACATTGTTTTGATCTCTAGCATTTCTTTATAATTCTTTGTTAAGATCTCCATCTCTTCATTTACATTGCTCATTTGTTCTTGCATATTGTCTGTTTTATCTATTAGAGCCCTTAACATATTAATAATACTGGTTTTAAATTTCCTGTCTGACATTTTTAACAGTCCTGTCATGCCTGGTGTTTAAAAAATTTTTTTTTTAACTTTTAATTTTAGATTCAGGGGAACACATGCGTATTTGTTACATGGACATACTGTGTAGTGGTGGGGATGAGGTCTCAGGTGGCCCGTTCCCTAGATAGTGAAGATTGTCCCCATAGGTAGTTTCTGAACCCTTTCTCCCTCTATTCTCCCTCTTTATTTGTGTCCCCAGTGTCTATTATTTTCATCTTTGTGATCGTTTAGCTCCCACATATGAGTAAGAACATGTGGTGTTTGGTTTTCTGGTTCTGGGTCAGCTTTCTTAGGATGATGATCTCCAGCTCCATCCATATTGCTGCAAAGACATGATTTCACCCTTTTTTATTGTGTAGTATTACATGGTGTATATGTACTACATTTTCATATCCATTGATTAGTTGATGGGCATTTAGGTTGATTCTACATCTTTGTAATTGTTTTATTTGTGTTGTGAAGAACATGCAGGTTCAGGTATTTTTTTTTTTATTCAACAACCTCTGTTCCTTAGGGTAGATACCTAATAGTGGGGTTTGGGGATCAAATTATAGATCTATTTTTCTTAAGTAATCTCCATACTATGTTCAATAGTGGTTGTACTCATTTACATTCCCACCAACAATGTATAAATATTCCCTTTTTCCATATTCACACTGGCATCTATTATCTTTTGATTTTTTTAATAATGGCCATTCTGACAGGTGTGAGGTGGTATCTCATTGTGGTTTTAATTTGCATTTCCCTGATGATGAGTAATGCTGAGCATTTTTTTTCAGATGTTTGTTGACCATTTGTATATCTTCTTTTGAGAGATGTCTGTTCACATCACTTGCTCATTTTTTAATGGGGTTTTTGCTTTTTTCTGACTGATTTGTTTGAGTTGTTTGCTGATTATTCATATTAGTCCTTTGTCAGATGCACAGTTTTCAAGTAGCTTCTCCAATTCTGTAGGTTGACTATTTGCTCTGTTGATTATTCTTTTGCTGTGCAGAAACTTTTTAGTTTAATTAAGCTCCACTTAATTGTTTTTGTTTATGTTGCATTTGCTTTGGGGCTTTTAGCCATAAATTATTTGCCTAGGCCGATGTCCATAAGAGTTTTTCTAGGTTTTCTTCTAGAATTTTTATGACTTCGGGTCCGACATTTAAGTCTTTAATTCATTTTAAGTTAATTTGTATATGTGGGTCAAGTTTTATATAGGGATCAAGTTTCATTTTTCTACATATAGCTATCTAATTTTTCCAGCATCATTTAATGAATAGGGAGTCCTTTCCCTGTATGTTTTTGTCTGCTTTGTCAAAGATCAGTTGGTTGTATGTATTGGGTTTATTTCTGAATTATCTATTCTGTTCCATTGGTCCATGTGTACTCTCTTGTACCAGTATCATGCTGTTTTGGTAACTACAGCCTTGTAGTATAATTTGAAGTCAGGTAATGTGATGCCTCCACCTTTGTTCTTTTTGCTTAGGATTGTTTTAACTGTTATGGCTCTTTTTTGGTTCCATATGAATTTTAGGATTGTTTTTTGAAATTCTGTGAAAAATGACATTGGTAGTTTGATAGAGATTGCATTGAATCTGTAGATTACTTTGGATAACATGGTCATTTTAATAATGTTGATTTTTCTAATCCATGAGCATGGGACTTTTCTCCATTTGTTTGTGTCCTCTGCAATTTGTTTCATCATAGTTTTGTAGTTCACTTTATAGAGTACTTTCACCACCCTGGCTAAATATAATCCTAGGTATTCCAGCTTTTTGTCTGCTGATGTAAATGGAATTGAGTTCTTGATTTGTTTCTCAGCTTGATGCTATTGGTGTATAGCAGGGCTATTGATTTATGTGTGTTGATTTTGTATCCTGAAATTTTACCAAATTAATTTATCAAGCCCAGGAGTCTTTTGTAGGAGTCTTTAAGGTTCTCTAAAGATAGTTTGATATCTTCTTTTCCAATTCGGGCACCCTTTATTTCTTTGTCTTGCCTGATTGTTCTGGCTAAGAATTCCAGTACTATGTTGAATAGTAGTAGTGAAAGTGAGCATCCTTGCTTTGTTCCAGTTCTGAGGGGTAATGTGTTCAACTTTTCTCCATTCAGGATGGCAATGGCTATGAATTTGTCAACTATAGCTTTTATTACTTTGAGAAATGTTCCCTCTATGCCTATTTTGCTGAGGGTTTTTATGATGAAGGGATGCAGGATTTTATCAAATGCTTTTTCTGCATCTATTGAAGTAATCATATGGTTTTAGTTTTTATTCTGTTTATGTAGTAGATCATGCTTTTGACTTGCATATATTAAACCACCCTTGTATCCCTGGGATAAGATCCACTTTGTTGTGGTATATTATTTTTTGTATGTGCTGTTGAATTAAGTTTGCTAATATTTTTGTTGAGGATTTTTACATCAATGTTCCTAAAGGGATAATAGCCTGCAGTTTTCTTTTTGCTGTTGCTGTATCTTTTCTTGGATTTGGTATCAGGGTAATATTGGCCTTGTAGAATGAGTTAGGGAGGATTCCCTCTTCAATTTTGTGGAATAGCTTCAGTAAAATTAGTACCAGTTCCTGTTTGAAGGTCTGAGAGAATTTAGCTATGAGTTCATCAGGTCCTGGACTTTTTTTATGTTGGGAGACTTTTAATTACTGTTTCAATCAAATTACTCATTACTGGTCTGTTCAGGGTTTCTATTTCTTCCTGATTCAAGGTTGGGTGGTTGTATGTTTCCAGTAATTTATCTATTTCCTCTAGATTGTCTTGTTTGTTTGCATAAAGGTGTTCATAATAGTCTTGGATGATCTTTTGAATTTCCATTGTATCAGTTGTAATATCTCCTTTTTCATTTCAGATTGAGCTAATTTGCTTCTTCTCTCTTCATTTCTTAATTAAACTAGCTAGTATTCTTCAATTTTGTTTATCTTTTCAAAGAACCAACTTATTATATCATTGATCCTTTGTATTGTTTTTTAAATTTCAGTTTTATTTAGTTCTGCACTGATCTTCATTATGTCTTTTCTTCTGCTAACTTTGGATTTGGTTTGTTCATGTTTTTCTAGTTCCTTGAGGTGTGATGCTAGGTTGCTAATATGTGATCTTTCAGTCTTATTAATACAGGCCTTAAGTGCTATAAGTTTTCCTCTGAACACATCTTTGGTTGTGTCCTAGAGGTTTTGATAACTTGTTTCATGGTTGTCATTCATTTCAAGAATGAAAATTTTAAATTTCCATCTTGATTTCATTGTTGACCCAAGGATCATTCAGGAGAAAATTGTTTAACTTCCATGTCTTTGTTTGGTTTTGTAAGTTCTTCTTGGAGCTAATTTCTAGTTTTTTTCCACTTTGGTCTGTGACAGTGCTTTTTATTTTTTTGAATTAATTGAGACTTGACTTGTGGCCTATCATATGGTTTATCTTGGAGAATGTTCCATGTGCTGATGAAAAATTGTATATTGTGTAGTTTTGGGATATAATGTTCTGTAGATGTCTATTAGTTCAATGTCCTCTAGAGTCCAGTTTAACTCCAATGTTTCTTTGTTATTTTCTGCCTTGATGATCTGTATTGCTGTCAGTGGTGTATTGAATTCTCCCCCTTTTATTGTATTGCTATCTATCTCTTTTTGTAGGTCTATTAGAATTTGTTTTACAAAGTTGGGGGAAAGGAGATGAAGCCTGCAAGTGTGTATTCTTAGTTAGTTGCCCCAGTGGGGATTAGGAGGTCCCAGGTCACTGGGGGTAAGTAATGCTGTTGTGCAGAGAAGGCCAAAAGAATTTCCAAGGGGAGTGACAGGTTGCTATGGCAACATACCCCACCCAGCTCCCTCCTTGGCCTCAGGCAATCTTGATCTGAATGTCAAGGTGCAGCTGGCCTCAAGGCCTCAGGTGTTCTCAGGCAATCCACCCAGCCAGAAACTGTCTATAGCTGTGGAGTTTGCCCTTGGGGTCTGTTCCCTCCCAAGCAGGCTGGAGAGCAGTCACTCTACCCTGCAAAGGTGGAGTTACTGGGAAATGGTGGCTGGTACTCTCTAGGCTATTTTTCTGCAGCTGTGAGGAAGGGGTTTACCCATGAGGGGCTGGAGTCCCATGGGGCCCAGGAATCCCTGCCAATTTACAGCAGGAGCACAGAAACCCCGACGCCTCATCACTGACCCTCCCACTGTGTCTGGAGGCTGTGGTGGACTGTGCTATGCAGGAGTGAGTCCTGCCAGTTCTAGCCCAGGTTGGTGGATTTTTTTCCTTCTTTGCTCTGTGTGGTTATTATCTCTCCTTTGGAGACGTGTGGAGTATGCTGCTGGATCCACTCCTCTCTGGGTTCTCAGGTTCACTCTGTAGGAAAAACTCAATCTAGCTGCCGTGTATCGGCCATTTTAATCCCTCCCAAGTCTGATTCTGATGCCTTCTTTGTCTCTTCAAATTGTATTTTTTGCCTTTTAGTATGCCTTGTAATTTCTTTTTAACATCTGGACATGATGTACTGGCTAAAAAGAACTGTGGTAAATAGGCCTTTAGTAATGTGGTGGTAAGGTATGGGGGCAAGGGAAGTGTTCTATAGTTCTATGATTAGATCTTGGTCTTTCAGTAAACCTATTCTTCTAAGCTGTGAACTTTACAAGAGTTTCTCAGTTTTTTGGTCCCTACTTAGGGGAGACAGGATGGCTAAAGAGGGCTGGAGTTGGGTATTTTCATTCTCTTGTGAGGAAAGCTAGAGCTAGCTGGAGTTGGGTATTTTTCTTCCCCCACTTCAATTAGGATCTGATAAAACCCTATCAGGTTGGACAGTGGTTAACTAGTTTCTTCTGAGTTCAGACTTTTGTAAGAAGAAGAAACTGCCTTGGTGTGTTTCAAAATGATTTATTTTCCCTTCCCTGCTAGAAGCACAAGAAGCTCTTTCTCTGGTATTTACTATGAGAACCTAGTTGAACTCCCTGAGGTAAAACAAAAGCATGACCCCTCTCATTCCTGGGTCTCCCAGAAGTTTTTGCCTCTCAGATTTGCTGCACTTAGCATTCAGCAGTTCATCATTTATAGTTCAGGTTTTCCTACCCCAGCATTGGTTTCCAAGGTGGTTTCTGCTCACATATGTTACAACTGTCTGTATCTCTCCATCTGTCTCTCCAACTTTAAGGATGGCAATTTGCCCTGTGAACTCTCTTACAGATTTAAGAGAATTGTTGATTGTTTAGTTTGCTCAGCTTTATACTCACTAGGATAGAGCGAGGGATCCCAAATCCAGGGCAGTGGACTGGTACCAGTCTGTGGCCTGTTGAAGACCAGGCCCTACAGCAGGAGGTAAGCAGCAGTTGAGCTGAGCTCTGTCTCCTGTCAGATCAGCAGTGGCATTAGATTCTCATAAGAGCATGAACCATATTGTGAACTGCCCATGTGAGGGATATAGGCTTCCTGCTCCTTAGCTCCTTAGGAGAACCTAATGCCTGATGATCCCTGCCCCCCACATCTGTGGAAAAATTGTCTCCCACAAAACCTGTCTCTGGTGCCAAAAAGGTTGGGGACCGTTGGGACAAATTATTGACTTCCAAGCTCCTTATAAGCAGAACCATGACTTGCTTCTAATAAACAGAAAACAAAGTAATAGGATGTCATTTCTCTGATAAGGGTACAAAATACAAAATACTGTTGCTTTCATCTTGCTACACCTTCTCTCTTTTGTTGACCTTCTTTTTTGCACTTTCACCCTCTTGCTTGCTCTAGGAACCAAGATGTTGTGAGATGCTCTATAGAGAGGCCCATGTGGCAAGAAGTTGAAGGAGACCTCTGGCCAACAACCTGTGAGGGACTGAAACCTTGGACCAATAGTCTAGAATGAACTGAATCCTTCTGACAGCTAATCAAATTAGCTGGGTAGGGAGTACTCCCAGTCAAGTCTTAAGATAACTGCAGTCTTGTGAGAGACCCCAGTGTTAAAGGACTTGGCTGAGCCATGCCTGCCAGGAGTTCTGACCCACAGAAACTGTGAGATAATAAATATTGCTATTTTTGTCCACTAAGGTTTGGAGACATTTGTCAAGCAGCAATAAACAACTAGTACACAACTGTAAAGAATACATCTTAATACAGTTTCTCCAGAGGTCAAACCTCATTAAGAAGTGTTGAGTGCTCCCATTTATTTCAAAATGATTTTTGTGACCTAGCATGCACAGGAACACATGTAGACACCTATACATACATTTATAGAGCTTCATAAAACAGCACTTAGTCTCCCTATATAAAAAACTCTGGTATTTTCTATTCTATTATTTTTTTAAAATAGTGGCAGGGACACTAATTTGATATGATGATGCATAAATAAGATGTGACAAATAAGTTTGGAAAACAATGACTAGGAATATAATCCCTACGATAAATTTCTTGGGTTTGTAACTCAGGTCTATCACTTAGTAGTTAGGTAGCTCTAATAATAACAAAAGCTATTAGTGAGTTAGTTTCCAAATCAATAAAATGAGGAAAATAATAGAATATAGGATGACTTAGAGGATTAAATCAGATAATAGGTGCAAGGCATTTAGTACAGAACTTTGCATATAGAAAAGGCTATTTATAGATAATAATTTTTATTTTAATGATTTTTTAAATATGTTCACTTACTCTTGGGTCAGAATTGGTAATTCTATCCATTCTGTAATATTGAGAACAATTAAGAACAATTATTTTAGTACCTTTTGCAGTCTATTATCTATTTTCTTTTCTTTTCTTTTCTTTTTTTTTGAATTGGAGTCTCACTCTGTTCCCCAGGCTGGAGTGCAGTAGCACGCTCACAACCACTGCAGCCTTGACCTGCTGGGGTCAGATGATTCTTGCGTCTCAGCCTTCCAAGTAGCTGAGACTACAGGTGCATGCCACCACACCCAGCTAAATTTTTTGATTTATTGTAGAGACAAGGTCTTGCCAAGTTGCCCAGGTTGGTCTCAAACCCCTGGGTTCAGGCAAACCTCTTGCCTCGGTCTCCCAAAGTACTGGGATTATAGGCACACCCAGCCTATTATTCTCTTTTTTACTCCTATACCATTCATACTAAATTATGAGCTCCTTGAGACTAAGTATTTTTCCTAATTATTCTTTGTCTCTTTAATACATAGCATAATTCTTGACATAGAATAGGCATTCAATAATTGTTGAATGAATAAATAAATTACAAATGAAAGAGTAAATGCTCACCATAACAAGATAGCCCATTTAGTTTTTAACATCTGCAATTATTAGAAAGTTATACTTTTAGCAAGTCAAAAATATGTTTTCCATGTGCTTTGTTTTATGTTAAAGTAGGCTTATTGTAAGTTTATTTTCTCCCTCATGACAATTCTTTTTATTTTTTGTCTTCATTTTTATGTAGAAAAACTGTTAGATGGGACTATAGAATTTATCATTCCAAATCATCTGAGTGAAAGCCCCAGATTTTCCAATGATTCCTGATTGCCATCTCAGTCATCCTCCATAGATGTGTCATACTTTGCTGTCACATGCATTAAAATTTGGTATCCAGTTTAGAACACATGATGGCAGGCAAATAAATATGGCATATAGCTCTCATTGTCCTAATCTTACAAGTCTGCCAGTGTGTTTCCAAATTATTCTGATTTTTTTCTTGTTAATACTATAATAGCCATTTTTGCAAAATATCCCTTTTCTGTGTACTAAATTTTAAAATGCAGGTTTGCATTTTAACTTATATTCATTTGTATTAAATATTTGGTCATGTAGTTTACATTCTTTAGAAACCTTTTAGTCTTCTAATTTTCGTATACTGAATTGACTTTATTTTTAAGGTTATATCATTTAAAAATGTAATAAGCATGACTTCTGCACTATATTAACCTAACTGATAATCTTGCTAGACAGGATAGGGCAAAGTAATGTCTCTAGACACTACATTGTAAGTTGTTATTCCTTTCCATTAATCAATACTCTGGCTAGAATTCAATCAGTGACATATTATCCTATATATAATTATATCATTTATGTCCAAAAAGTCATTATGACAATCTATGTCAATTGCTTTGATTTAATGCAGATATTTTAAGACATTACCATAGAACAACCTTTTTCTTTTCTTTTTTTTAAACCTGTGTTATCAGTCTATTAAGAAGCAAATGAGTTTTCTTTGGCATGGTTCATTCTTAGTAAACCTATACTGGATTCTAGGCATTACCTTTTATAAGAGTCTGAAAACAATTTATAATGCATACTGAAATATTAAAGAATATCAAAACTAAAGCTCAAGGGTCTGTATTTTGGGGAACTATTTTTTATAGTCTTTCTGACCACTGCGAGAATATTCCCTATTATTTTAGTAACTATTACTACTTTTTTAGTGCTACTTTGGTTAAATCATTTTTGTTTTCTCACTTCATTTGTTAATATGAAATATATTCAGACAACTTTCATTTTCAGCAATGATAGAATTATTTTGTAGCAGAACAATACTTCTGCCAAGAACAACTCAAAAAACAAATCACACACACACACACACACACACACACACACACACACACACATTCTGTGTAAATAACCTGCAGGCATTAAAGGCAACCAAGACTTAAGGAAAAGAGAAAAGAAAACAGAAAAGAGGTAAGCACAAAGAGGTAAGAAAAGTCTGTAAGCAGCACACATCTCTTCTTCAGGATATTTGCCAATTACTGACAGGGCAAAATGTCAAGAATTGTAACAGAAGGTCAGCACTGAAATGGAAAAAAGCCATCAGAGTTTTGGGCAATTTCCCAGGGCTAAAGAGGGGTGGGGGTGAAATGGAGTTCTAAGGTGCCAAGGAAATCAGAATTTGAAGGGCAAAGATTAAGGCAAGAAAGGAGATGCAGAAAATTTAGCCTAAAGTTGGCAGCTTTCTTAAAGCAGAAGAGAAGTTTCAGCAGTCTTTAAGGGGTAAATAAAAAAAGAAGTTGTTTAGGACTTGGCAAGGTAAAACTTTCAGCAGTAACCTGTAGGGCAGACAAACTTTTTTATAAACTGTTTTACAGTTTTATAAATTGCAACTTAACTTTGAGTCAGGTCAGTCCCAAACTGGATGAAATTATCCTGTTTCCACTCTCTCTGTCTACTTAATGATAGTGTGAATACTCTCTGCCAAAAGATAACATTATTACGAGCTTCTTCAATTTTTATATAAAATGTCCAGAATTTAATTTAAAAACTTCCAAACACACATAAAAATAGGACAAAAAGAAAAACAATAGAAATAACTTATAGATGACTCAGTTATTGGAATTATAAGAAACAAACTTTAAAGTAATTTTAAGTAACATATTCAAGAAAATAATTAAACGATAGAAAATTTTACTAAATAATATGGAATTTATTTGTTTAAAGAATCACATGAAGTTTCTAGAACTTAAAAATGAAAAAATTGAAACTAAGAACTCAATAGATGAATTTAATATCAGATTTAATACAACGGAATAGATGTTTAGTATATTGGAATATAAATTAGTAAAATGTGTTTAAAGCACAGAACAAAAAGGATGAAAATTGGAACAAAAAGTGTAAAATACATACGGAATATGACAAAAAGATCTCATATGTAAAATTGGTGACCAAATATCGTCAAAATGATCTTGAAGACAAAGATTAGACCTAGAAAACTTATACAAACAAATATTAAGACGTTAAAAATTATGGTAGTTAAGACGATGTGCTATTCATGCAAGGAAAGATAAATACACAAATGAAATAGAAAAGAAAGTCATCTATCATGTAATTTATTTTGTTTTATAATAAAGTTAACACTTTATTAGTGCAGCAGGCTGGGTTTTTTTTTTTTTAAATGAATGAATGGTGTAACATCAGATAGGTTTTCTGAAGCCCAAAATGACTGCCTAGAGAAAAGATAAACACCTCACCTTCATTCTACCCCAGGCAGGATCAGTTTGGACGCAGGAGACACTTCTTCCTATGGGAAAAAGGTAAGCAAGAAAACCCCAACAACCCCTATCACCACCATGAAAACCTGCAGTCTTTGCCACTGGAGACTCCTCTGATCCTCACAGGTCCTGAGGTCAGCTGAGGGAGTTGCCTGGAGTCCACACAGCTGTGCTATCTCCAGAGAAAGAGTCAATACTGTGTTCTTCCCCATGGCCTGAGCTGCTACTGTGATGTGACATCTTAGAATCAGAGCCTCTGCTATAGTGCATCCTGCTCTGGCTATGAGTAGCCACTGCACCCTTTCATCCTCGAGGCTTTGCTGCTACTGCATCATGCCCACCCATTAGCTTGCCATTTCAAAGTCAAGCTGTTATTATGCCCAGTTGGCCCTGTTCCTCAGGGCCCAATCTGATGCAGTGCCCTTCCCCCATGGAACCAGAGCCTTAGCTAACTCATGTAGCTGCACCTTCTGGAGCTGAGACTATATGGCACTAAATCCCAGCACCACTGCAGCTGCATATGGGTCACAACAGGCCCAAAACTAAAAGAAAGTTCCTCAACTAAGATTCCTCATTGTGAAGAGGACAAAAACATAAGGTCCTTGAAAGCTCTTGCCATCGAGGATCTTAAAACTTATGCTGCCACAACCATTGCCACAAACTCTGACAGCCTAGACCCCTGTGGTCACTACTAACATTGATTACTGTTGAAGAAGCTGCATGGTGACTACACCACTACTGCTACCCGGAGCCAGAGCCCGAGCCAGAGCCATCACACTCTGCTCAACTGCTACCCTCAGATCCATTTGTAGGTGAAAGTCTTTCCCTACAAAAGTAACTCTGAAAAGTTTGGAAGAGGTCACTGCTCTACCAGATGCACAGAAAACAATGCAGGGACACAAGACACATGTAAAATGCAAGGAGCTATGATAACACCAAAGGAACACAATAATTCTCCAGTAATTGGCCCCAAAGAAATATGAATTTACAGACTTCCTGTAAAGTAATACAAAATGATAATCTTAAGGAAATGGAATGAGATACAAGAGAATATAGACTGATAATTAATGAAATTAGAAAAAAACAGTTCATGACCTGAATGAAAAATTTAACAAGAGATGGATAATGTAAGGAAGAACCAAAAAGGATTCTTGGAGCTGAAGAATTTAGTGAATAAAAAAATAAAACAGAGAACTACAACTGCAGACTAAACGAAGCAACAGTAAAACATCTATGAACTTGAAGATGGGTCTTTTGAAGTTAGTCAAGAAAATAATAAAAAACAAATTTAAAAAGAATGAAGAAGCATGAAGAAAGTCTATGAAACTTGTGGGACACCATTAAGTGAGCAAATGTTCTCATTCTGGAATTTCCAGAAGGAAGAGAAACATAGAAGGGACAGAAAGCCTGTTTCATGAAATAATTGCTGAACACTTCCTAAGTCTTGAGAGAGACTAGTACATCAAGATCCATGAAGCCCACAAGCCCTTAAACATATTTAACACAAATAAGTAATCAATAAGACATATTTTAATCAAATTGTTCAAAGTCAAAGACAAGTGAATTTTAAAAGCAGCAAGAGAAAAGTGAGATGTTGCATACAAGAGAATCTTAATTAGACTATCAACAGATTTCTCAGCAGAAACTTTGCAGGCCAGAAGAGAATGAGATGATACATTCAAAGCACTAAATGTTAAAAAAAAAAAACAAAAAAAACTCCCCCAAAAAACTGGTAGTAAAGATTACTATGACCAGAAAACCTGTTCTTTAGAAACGAAAGGAATCTTTTCCTGGCAAGTAAAAGCTGAGGGAATTCACCACCATTAGATTTGCCTTACAAGAAATAGTCAAGGTAGTTTTGTAAATGTAAACTAAAAGAAAATAATTTCTGTCATGAAAATATAAAACTCACGTATAAAGATGAATACAAAGTCAGATTCAGAATATTCCAATATCATAATGGTGGTGTGTAAACCATTTATATCTCTAGTATAAAGGTTAAAAGTAAAAATGGCCAAATATAAGTATAGCTACAATGAGTTGCTAAGAAATAAATAATACAAAAGATTTACCTTGTGATATCCAAATATAAATTGTGGACCAAGAGGGTAAACTTCTATAATTTTTGTATGTGAATGAAGTTAAGTTGTTATCATCTTAAAATAGTCCATTATAATTATGAGGTATTTTATGTAAGCCCCATAATAACCACAAAGCAAAAAACTACATCAGATACACAAGCAATAAAAAGAAGGAAGCCAAAGCTTAGCACTACAGAAAAATTATCAAATCACAATGTTGGGTGACTAGAGAGGAAGAAAGGAACAAAGGATCTACAAAACTCCAAGAACACAAAGACAAAATGGCAGTAATAAGTCCTTACCTATCAATAATAACCTTGAATGTAAATGAATTAAATTTTCCAATTAAAACACATAGAGTGGCTGAATGGATTTAAAAAAATGAACTATATACTGCTTGTAAGGGACCCACTTTAAGGAAACATATAGACTGAAAGTAAACAGATGAAAGAAAATATTTTATTCAAATGATAACCAAAATATAGCAGTTTTGACCAAACTTATGTCACATAAAATAAACTGCAAATAAAAATCTACCACAAAAGAGAATAAAGGCCTTTTTCTTAATGGAAAAGGAGTCAATCCCTCAAGCAGATGTACCAATTTTAAGTATATATGCAACCAACATAAAAGCATTTTAAATTCAAAAGAAAATAGTAAAGGCATGAAGGGAGAAATAGCAATACAATGATAATAGGGGAATGCAATACCCCACTTTCAACAATGGAAATGCCAGTGAGACAGAAAATTAAGGATATACTGCTCTTGAATTGAAACTAACAGACATATAGAACTTTTCATCTAACAGTAGCAAAACACATTTTTCTCTAGTGCACAGGAAGCATTTTCCAGAATAAACATTATATTAGGCCACAAAACAAGTCCTAACACATTTAAGCAGATTAAAATCTACTATTATTTCTGACCACAATGGTATAAAACTGGAAGTAAATAAAAGGGGGAATCTTGGAAAATTCACAAATATGTGGAAATGAAGCAACATGCTCCTAAATAACCAATGGGCCAAAGAAAAAAATCAAAAGGGAAAGTTTAAAATATCTTGAAACAAACAAAAGTAGAAATATACCATACCAAAATCTATGAAATGCATCAAAAGGACTTCTAAGAGGAAAGTTTATAGCATTAAATGCCCACACTAAAAAATAAGAAATATCCAAAATAAATTACCTAATATACCTCAAGAAATAACCAACCAAACAAAAAAGAACAAACCAAGCCCAAAGTTAGTAAGAGAGGAAATAATAAAGATCAGAACAGAAATAAATCAAAGAAATTTTTAAAAACAAACTATTAAAAATCTGAGTTGGTTTTTTGAAAAAAATAAAATTAACAAACTCTTAGCTGGGAAAAAAAGGGAAATGACTCAAAATAAATAAATCAGAAATAATAATGACATTAAGACAGAAACCTTAGAAATAAAAATGATAATTACAAACTTAGGAACAATTATATATCAGCAAATTAAATAACTTAGAGGAAATGAATCAAAAGAAATAGAGAGCCTAAATAGATCAACAACAAATAGATAGAGGGAGTGAATACAAACCTTCCAACAAATTAAAACTGGGGACTGGGTTATTTCACAATTGAATTCTACCAAAGCTTCAAATTATAATACAAATCTTTCTTAAACTCTTCCAAAAGTAGACTCCTTCTTAAACTCTTTCAAAAATGCTTCCAAAAAGTAGAGCTACTTCCAGACAAATTTTACAAGGTTAGCATCGCCTTTATACTTGAGCCAGAAAACAAAACAAAACAAAACATGAAAAGAAAACTACTAAGGCCAATCTCTGATAGACATTGATGCAGAAATTCTCAATAAAATATTAGCAAACTGAATTCAACAACACATCATGACCAAGTGAGTTTATCTTTGTTATGCAAGGCTGGTTTAACACAAGCAAATCAATGTGATATAGCACATTAACAGAATGAAAGATGAAAACCATGAATAGTCATATCAATCAATGAGGAAAAAATTTGAAAAAGCTCAACATTATTTCTTTCTTTTTTTTTTTTTAAAGAAAATCTCTTTTTTTATTGTAAAGATGTGGGGTACAATTCAGGGTTAGGTATATAAATATTGATTATGCAGGTACCCTTGTTGATGAGGTATGTCCCTCCCTCCCCTAGCAGTTTCCCTCAACTGCCAATGCTATCTACCTCCCCTGACAGTTTCCCACTACTGCCAATCCTTTTCTTAAAGTATTAACATTATTTCTTGATAAAAACTCTCAACAGTTTAGAGATAAAAGCAAAGTTCCTCAAAAAAATAATGACTATGTATTTAAAAAAAAAAAAAACTCTACAGCTAATATTGAAATACTGGAGAAATACTGAAAACTTTTCCACTAAGATTCTCGTACAAGGCAAGGATGTTCACTCTCACCACTACTATTTAACATGTTATTGAAAGGAATTAGACAAGAAAAAGAATTAAAATGATCCAAGTTTGAAAAGAAGAATTTAAATGATTTCTGTTTGCAGATGACATCATCCTATATGTAGAAAATTCCAAAGAGTTCATTAAAAACTTAGAATTAATAAATGAATTTAGTAATGTTTTAGGACAAAGTAATTAACATACAAAAATCAGTAGCATTTCTATACATAAATAACCACCTTGCTGAAAAATAAATTAAAAAAAAAATCCCATTTGCAGTAGCATCAGAAAAAAAAAATACTTAGGGATAAACTTAACCAAGGAGGTGAAGATCTGTTATACTAAAAACTTTAAAATATTGATGAAGAAAATTGAAGAGGACACAAATAAATGGAAAGATATTTCTTGCTATTGGATCTGAAGAAATAATATATTAACATGTTCAAACTACCCAAAGCAATATACCGATTCAACACAATCCCTATCAAAATTTCAGTAGAATTCTTCATAGAATTCTATACATATTTCATACAAATGTTCTAACATTTGTATAAAACCACAACAGAACTTGAATAGTCAAAGCCATTTTAAGATAAAACATTGAAGGTATTACACTTTCTGATTTGAAATTATATTACAAAGTATAGTAATCAAAACAGTATGGTACTAGCATCAAAACAGACACATAGACCAATAGGACTTCATGGAGAGTCCCCAAATAAATCTAAACATAAATAGTCAACTAATTTTCCACAAAAGCATCATGAAAACGAAATGAAGAAAGCATAATCTCTTCGGTAACAAATGCTAAGAAAACTGAATTTCCACATGCAAAAGAATAAAATTAACCTTATTTTATACCAGATACAAAAACAAAATGGGTAAAAGACCTAAACACAAAGCCTGAAAACTTAAAACTTCTAGAAAAAAATGAGAAAATTCTTGGACATGTGCTGTGGCATTACAGTTTTTAATATCACACCAAAAGCTTAGGCCACAAAAGCAAACGTAAATAAGTGGAACTACGTCAAACTAAAAACCTGCACAGCAGAGGAAACAATCAACAAAATGAAATGGTGACTGGGAAAAAATATTTTCAACCACTTATCTGATAAGGGGTTAATATCCAAAATTGGTAAAGAACACATACAACTCAATAGCAGAAAAACAAGTAACTTGATTAAAAAATAGACAAAGGAAATGAATTGACATTTCTCCAAAGAAGACATGGACTAGCCAGTAGGTATGTGAAAAGATGCTTACATCATTGATCATCAAGGAAATCCTGAGTATATACCCAAAAAAAACGGAAATCATCCCATCATAAAGATACCTGCACTTCCATGTTCATTGCAGCTTATTCCCAACAGCCAAGCTATGGCAACAACCTAAGTGTTCACTGATGGACAAAGAAACTGTGATATATATGTCACGTTACTTTTGTCATGTAAAGTGTAACACTTTCACAGCTTCCAGAAATTAGGACATGGACATCTTCGGGAAGCTGTTACTCTATGACATGATACTAAGAAGTAATTCCTAAACTAAATAGTATTTTCTAATTGCATTTGCTTCCCTAACAGGAAAGCTCTAAGAATAGGGTAGATAAAAGTGATGTAATTCTTTTCAAAATACATCATCACATTTTACATACAAATATATATGTGTATATATACATACATATATAGTGGAATATCATTTAGCCTTTAAAAAGGACATGCAAATATTGTTAACTGAAATAAACTGACACAAAATAGTGTGCACTATATGTTGCTCATTACGTGAATTTGGAAAGTAGGAAAAACTAACCTATGATACTGGAAGTCCAGATGGGTTTCTTTTAGGGAACCAGTAAATGTATGGAGGCAGAAGGGGCACTTCAGGGTGATTATGATCTATTTCTTGATCTAGATAGTGGTTACATGGATGTATTCACTTAATGTAGTTGTTCATTCAAATTTTGTATTTCTTTATGTATGCATTTTATATTTCCTTAGAATATTTGCTTAAAAATTTATTCCAATATCGCTCATTCTTTTTCTTAAAGCTACCTTGCATTTCACATGGAAGACCTGCAGAACAACATTGGAAATATTGCCAGAACTATTTAATAGACTTCAGAAAGATCTAATCTCCTGTCTGATGGGTGAAATATAAACTCCTAAAAATAAATGAATTATTTAATTAATTAAATCTAAACGTTTTTATTATGTGTGTATTTTGTTCCTGGTATTGTGCTAGGAACTGAGGATATAACGAATAAGTCATGCACTGAAAAATAAAGCCTATTTTGAAACAGAAAGCTTGTATGTTTTTGTTTACTACCGCTTCTATAACCAATTAGCACAAACTTAGTGGCTTTAAACCATACACTTGTATCACCTTATAATTTTAGGAATCAGCAGTCCAAAATGCATCTTACTGAGCTAAAAATCATAATGTTATCAAGACAGTGTTCCTTTTAAAATCTCTAGGATTCTCCAATTATTTTTTTCTTGACTTTTCCAACCTCTAGAGGCTGCCTGAATTTCCTAATTTATGGTATTCTTTCATCTTCAAGGCCAGCAATTGCATAGCTTTTTCCTGCTTCCGTTGTCACATCTCCTTCTCTAAGTCTGAATCTCCTGCCTTTCCCTTTCACTTATAAGAACTCCTGTGATCACATTGGGTTCACTTATATAATCCAGGATAATCTCATTTTAATATCCCCTAATCATATCTGTCCCCTTTGTCATATAAAGTGTAACGCATTCACAGCTTCTAGAAATTAGTAAATGGACATCTTTGGGAAGACATTATTCTGTCTATGGCGTGATACTAAGAAGTAATTCCTACAACTAAGTAGTATTTTCTAATTAAATGTGTTTCTCTAACAGGAAAGCTCTAAGAAGAGTGGAGATAAAAGCGATATAATTCTTTTCAAAATACATTGTGGTGTTGGCTCATCACATTTTATATGAATGGTAGTTGGAGAAGCATTCTGGGAAATCACTTTCTTTGAGTTCTTCCCATCACTTGATACATTCTGGCTGGGTCTGAGAAATATAAATCATTTTAAGCAGCAAATGGGTATGACCTCTTCCACCATTGCCAGTTATGTACTGCATAACAACATTTTGGTCAAAAACAGACCACATCTAGGATGATGATCCCATTAATCTATAATGCCATCTTTTAGCTGTACCATTTCTATGTTTAGATACACAAATACCATTGTGTTACAACTACCTACAGTATTCAGTACAGTAATGTGCTCTACAGGTTTGAGGCCTAGGAGCAATAGGCTATACCATAGAACCTAGGTATATAGTAGGTTGTATCAACTAGGTTTTTATTAAGTACTATACATATATGATGTTTGCACAATGATGAGATCATTTAATGACACAGTTCTCAGCATGTATCCTTGTTATTAAGCAATGCATGACTATATTTACTCTCAGTTTTTAGTCTTAAAAAAGATCGAGATGGCTTTGCTTTAACATGTATACATCATTTTTCTTCATGGAGAACAAGGAAGCCAAATGAGTTGAGTAACACTGCTTTGACACTAACTTTACTATTTATAAACCATCTCTTCCAAGAAGTGTCTCAACTCTCTGCCTGTTGAATCCTCATACCTTGCACAGGTACTGTATTAATGTGCTTGAACTTCCCTGGAAGGCCATGTCTTTCCATGCAAAAAAAACTTTGGAATGCTTTATTTTTGTCGACAATGCTTTATTCATTTGGCTAACTTCTTTCTATCCTCTAATCCCATTTAGAATTCATTCCATATGAAAAGCTTTTCTGGCCCTTCTCCACTCTAGTCTAATCTGGGTAGATATCCATTTATTTGTTCTGATAGATTTCTAACTTTTCTTAGATCAAGGCATGTGTCAACTTTTATTATATGTTTAATTTTTTTTATTTTCCTCATTAGTCTGTGAATACCTTTAGGGTAAAAGCATGTTTTATTTGCCTTTGAACCTCTGACATTTCTCTGGCATTTAGGAAGGGAGGAAGGGAGGGGAGGGGAAAAAGTATAGTAAGTCTATTAAGTCTATTAGGTATAAATTCTGTTTAAAATCTGGTTCTAGCTAGTCTTATGGGAAATAGGATTATATTGATTATCTTCTCTGAGTCTTTGTTTCCTTTTCTCATGAGAATAATAGCCGTTCTTTTTTTCTGACTTGCTATTATGAGAATTAAACAAAATAATGTAGGTAAAAGTCCATGTTAACAGTGAGGTTTCACAGAAACCTATTGACAACTCATTATGTTCCAGGCACTGAGCTTAGCATAGAGAATACAAAGAAAAATAAAATAAATCCTGCCATTGAGGAACTTTGATCAGTTGTGAATGTCAAGGAAACAGGGGAAGGAATTGTTTTCTTCTATTCTTCTACTGAGAAGAAAAGGAAAGTCAAAGAGAGATACAGACAGTGGTATTTGAGCAGGGCCATAAAGACAAATGAAACATTTGCTTGATTTGAAATTACGAACTAATGAGATTAATACAAATTAGAAGAAACAAAAAGTGCCAAGGGTGTGTGGAGAAAGAATGGATTTATTTCATCTGGAGAAGTCAGATAAAGAAATTGTCAGAGAAAAGATGACATTTAGGGAAGATCCAGAAGAACAGTATCTTCTCTTCCTTCAAACCCCCAGTGGACAGAAGGAAATTCATCAGACTATCATGAGTAGGCTAGTTTGGCTCCAGCATACAGTGTCGTGCGAGGACTGCCTGCCAACTCTCAGAGGAGGTTTTTTCCAACCCCTACCTGAAGATATGAGCCTGGGTTATTCGTAGGTGAAGCCACGAAGGGAGTAGAGAATAGCTGAATGACAGATGGGACAAAGTCACATAAAGACTGATGTCAGAAATGGCCAAAGCCAAAGGAACAACACAGTTGCCAAGAGGAAATCTGAGAGCAAAGCCAAGTAGCCAGAAATGGATGGATACCATGGTGACAACACAGGGTCAGGGCACATTTCCAAAGGCAAAAGTCCATGCACCCAGTTGGACTTGAAAGCTCTGGTTGAGTACCATCAGGGATGAGATTTAAAACAAGAGTTGATTAAGCAGAAAAGGGAATCTAGGAGGGTCAAGTTGTTTTGGGAGTATAAATCAGGTGGTGTCAGTATTTCTAAGAGCCCACGTGTGATTTTGTGGAATAAAAATCTTTAGTTTCAACTCCTGGTATACAAAATTAATCTCTATTCTGGGGCAGAAAACACTATCTATTCCATTTGCTTTGTGTGTGTGTGTGTGTGTGTGTGTGTGTGTGTGTGTGTGTTAGTTTATTTTGTGCTGCTATAAGAAATACCCTAGGCTAGGCAATTTATAAAGAAAAAAGGTTTATTTGACTGATAGTTCTTCATGGAGCTGGCAGTTGGTTGGCTTCTGGTGAGACCTCAGGAAGTTTTTACTCATGGCAGAAGGCCAGGAGAGCTGGCAAGTTACATGGTAAGAATAGGAACAAGAGGGAGAAAAGGGAGATGCCAGGCTCTTAAACAACCAGCTCTCACATCAACCAATAGAGAGAACTCACCTGCAAGAAAAGACACAAAGCCATTCATGAGGGACCCACCCTCATGACCCATATACCTCCCCTTAGGCCCTACCTCGGAGATAACATTCTAACATGATATTTACAAGGGACAAATATCCAAACTACAGAAAGGCCATCAGTATGGCATGGGTTCACTTATTTAACCTTTGTTCTATGACTTGGAGTTGGCTAAATAATGCTGTGTTTATGGATCACTTTCATCTTCATCATGTTCACCATCTTGCTGCAATAGTGTGAGGGTGGCGTGGTATCTGTCTAAAGAGGAATCAGAATGAGAACTTTTATAAGATTCTACAAGTACCCTCCAAATGTAATTCAGCAGGTTCATGGGCAAAATGTGGTCATGTACGCTTCTAATATCTGTTCCAGTGATTTAGAATCAGAAATAAGCCTATTGGAAAATTTTTTATACTTGGATATGATAGTTTTGGAACTCCCTCTAGACCCCAGAGATGAGAATGTTCCTTGATTATGTCCTGTTCTTTTCCCAGGGAGATGCTCCCCAGTCCATTCTTCTCTGGTGGCCTTTGTTTCTTCCATTTGATTATTTTTTCTCATTATCCTACTTGGACCCATCTGAAGTGAGCATTAGAGATATGTTCTTCTTGGAGGCTAGAAGCATTCTCAGTTCTTTTTAAGACATCCGATAAATATATTTCTATCTATCTAAATTCTACATATCTATATTTAACTATATATGTAATAACCTAAGAAGTATATATTTATGTATTTATGTATATGTATGTATATATTTTTTCTTTCTTTCTTTATTCTTATGCTTGTCTGAGTTATTGTAATTTCCTTGAAAATCAGAATTTGGTGGGAGAGCTACAAGTTCAGTCTCTATTCACTGAGTCATTTTCGTCCAATGTTAAGAATTTCTTGGGTGTCACCTTAATCTATTCAGAGATTTTAACAATGGGTGAGCCAAGTATACTTGTTTTAATTCTTACCATTAAGTTTTTTTTTTTTAACCAGTCTTTAGTCTCAAGAGTATTTCTTAATTTTATTTTTTACTATTTATGCTTGAGAAAAGGTTGTCTCTTCCATCTACATAAATCTCTAAAATTGTCATCTGTCTCTATATTCCTTTTTTCTTCCTTTTTGCAGATCAATTTGCTCTTTTCTAAGATCATGTTTTTTTTTATATCTTGCCATATGCAGACAACAGCCGTCAACTATGGCACTAACTTCTGTTCTCTAAGGTTGCAAGCCTCTTAGATATCTTTTCTATCTTCTTGGCTGCTATAGACAATGTTTGTGTCCCCCCCGCCCCAAATTCATATGCTGAAACCTAATCCCCAATGTTTTGGTATTTGGAGATGAGGCCTTTGGGAAGTAATCAGGTTTAGATGAGGTAATGAGAATGGAGCCCTTATAATGCACTTATGGCCCTTATAAAGGGAGGAAGAGTTCTTTCCCTCTGGTATGCGAAGATGCAGCATGAAGCCATCTACAAACTAGAGTGTGGAGTTTCACCAAGAACTCAACCATGCTGAAACCCTGATCTTGGACTTCTAGCCTCCAGAACTATGGAGAATAAACGTCATTTAAGACACTCAATTTATGGCAGTTAATTAATTACAGCAGCCTAAACAGACTAAAACATAAATGATTTTAATTCTGTATAACATAATTAAATAATGAAATATCTTGAAATATCAATTTTCTCACTGCTGGCCCCCTAGGCTGATGCCGCATATTCTAGGTTGTTTGGTACCTACCATCTCATTTCTAGGTGCAAATTCCTATATGAGTTGGGATAAAATAGTTTATGCTTTAGTGTACTATCCCCACAATCTTAGTGGCCTATAATAACAAAGGATTATTATTATTTTTTTAAAAGCATGATTTATTTTATTTGCATTTTTTTAGCTTTTAATTTTTTTATTTTAAAGATGTGGGGTACAATTCAGGTTAGGTATACAAATGTTGATTATGCAGGTACTCTTGTTGATGAGGTGTGTCCCTCCTTCCCCAGGCAGACTCCCACTACTGCCAATCCCGCTTCCCCACTCCACTCCTGGCAGTTTGCCGCTACTGCCAATCCTTTACTTATAGTATTATGATAATTGTTCAAGGTCCACTTATGAGAGAGAACATGTGATACTCAGTTCTTTGTTTCTGTGAAATATCACTCGGTATTGTAGATTCTAAGTTTATCCAGGTTGCTGTGAAGTTCGTGAATTTGTTCTTTATGACTGCATAATATTCCATCATGTATATGTACCACTTTTTTTTTTTTTTTTTTTTTACCTAGTCCTCTTTTAATGGGCAGCATGGTTGGCTCCATGTTCTTGCTACTGTGAACAATGCTGCGATTAACATATGTGTGCAGGTATCTTTTATATAGAGTGATTTGAGTTCTTCTGGGTATATTCCCAGTAGGGGGATTGCAGGGTTTTATGGAAGGTCAATTTTTAGATCTTTTGGGAATCACCAAACTGTTTTCCACAGAGGCTGTACTAGTTTACACTCCCACCAACAGTGTAGAAGTGTTCCCTTTTCGCAGCATCCTTTCCAGCATCTATTGTTTTTTGAGTTATTGATGATAGCCATCCTGACTGGAGTTAGGTGGTATCTCAGAGTAGTTTTAATTTGCATTTCTTTGATGACTAGTGAGCCTGAGCATTTTTTCTTGTATCTTTTGGATGTTCAAATATGTCTTCTTTTGAGAACTGTCTATTCATATCTTTTGCTCACTATGTAATGGGTCTGTTTGTTTTTTCTTTTCGGCACATTTGAGTTCCTTGTAGATGCTAGATAATAGGCCTTTGCCAGACATACAGTTGGCAAATATTTTTTTCCCAGTCTGTGGACTGTCCCCCCAGTCTCTTGATAGTTTCTTTGACTTTGCAGAAGCTTATTAGTTTGGTGAGGTCCCATTTGTCTATCTTATCTCTTATGGCATGGGTCCTGGAGGTTTTGATCAGGAATTGGTTGCCAGTTCCAATTTCCATAAGGGTGTCTCCTGTATTTTCTAAGATTCTTATAGTTTGAGGTTTTACATTTAGGTCTTTGATCCATTTAGAGCGATTTTTGTGTATGTTGATAGGTAGGAATCTTGTTTTAATCTTCTGCATGTGGTCAGCCAGTTTTCCCAGCACCATTTACTGAATAGATTCTCCTCTCCTCAGTCGTTGGTAGTAGAGACTTTGTCAAAGTCAAATGAGTTAGTTGAGAAATTGAGGTTTTGCTTCTGGAACCTCTATCCTGTTCCATTGGTCTATATGCCTGTTCTTGTACAAATACCAGGCTGTCTTGATTTTTGTGACTTTATAATAGAGTTATAATAAAGTCTGGGAGTGTGATACCTCCTAAAAGCAGGATTTATTAAGAGGACAGAAAAGCTCCTACAGTGGGAGGGGACCCAACGGGGTTGCCCAGATTATTTTTTAGAAGAGTCAGAGAACCCATAACTATTGAGTACATAACATGTTCTGGGTGCACTACTATGACCTTTGTAAATACTATCTCATTTTAATCTTCACAAGGTGTTCATGAATGTCTCCATTTTTATATAATTAAAATGAGGCATAAGGTGATTAAGTCATTGTTCAAAAATACATAGGTAGCATACAATGTTGTCAAGATTCCAATCCAGATAGACTTTAAAATTTTGCTCTTTCTTGACTACCTGAAGAAAACTAAAATAAAAGTAACTTCTGACAATATAAAAGGAGGCTAGTCACATGTTTTTGGCCACAGTAATTGCATGTAAGTGATTCTCTGCAAATCTCAGATATGCAGATTAAATTTCTGCCTTTTAAAAATTCTTTTGACTTAACATCCATTTTGAATATCTCAAATTAAATATTAAAATATTCTGTAAAGTTTTTCTTTTGAAAAATTAAGGGATTTGTGAAAGCTACTTTCTTTTTTTTTTTTTTTTAATCTTTCTTCTATGTTTTCTTCCTGCCATGAATGAGTATGCCTATAAAATGAAGGAAAAAAATATAGACTTGCTTTTTATAACACACACAAAAAAACAATCAGAAATGCAGTAGTAAAATAATACGATAGCACTACTATTTGGGAATGGATAGCAATTGCTCATAAAAGTGTGTTTAATAGAATATAAATACATAAATGATAAACAAAAGTCTAAAAACATTGCAGTTTGAACTGCACAGAGAAATGAAAATGGAAAATTATTTTTACATCTTTCAGCTCTGATTTAGATGATTCAATTAAGAACTCAAACAGAAGAGAACTTAAACAGAACTTTTTTTTGTAAGGAAACTGAGCTGCCTGATGTCACAGGAAACTATGATCCATTCAGATACATTCCACGTGCTGAAGAGTGTGGCCCAAAGTGGTAATATCTGGTTTTGTTCTTGGGCTCAGATTCAATCAGTTGCTGATCACACTGTATTCAATCTCTCAACTAATCACTTCCTGCTGAAATTAGCTAGGATATTTCTAGTAAGAAAAATAAATTTTAAATGATTCTGAATTTCAAACTGTTTTCAAGTCTAGACATGGTTTCTGTTAGTGCAAAAGTAGAAAGGAATAATAAAAACTACACCATTAACTGGGTGAGAAAGGGAATTTATTCATAAGCATAATCAAAGCAGTCATTTTCCCTAATTTGCCTAACTTAATTTCAGGTTTAAATGAACCTTAAATATACATCATTGAAAACATGTCCTGCCAGTACAAGCTGTTTGCTTTCTCCTCTAATGCTATATTATTTATCATGAAAACTGCGTTTGTGATACCAGCATGTTATATTTAAATACAACATAGCATTTATGCAAATCTCATAATTTAAAAAATAATTTCATATCCAAAACATTTTTTATTTATAAAAATTTCATAAATAAGAAATATCTTCATTTTACACTTGAGGAAATAGCAAGATGGAGCAATCTACCCACTCTTTTTTTTTTTTTTTTTTTTGAGTTGGAGTCTCACTCTGTCGCCCAGACTGGAGTGCAGTGGCTCGCTCCCGGCCACTGCAGCCTCAACCTGCTGGGCTTCAGTGATCCTTCCGCCTCAGCCTTCCAAATAGCTGGAACTACAGGCATTTGCTACCATGCCTGGCTAATTTTTTGATTTATTGTGGAGATGAGGTCTCTCCAAGTTGCCCAGGCAGGTCTCGAACCCACGGGCTCAGGCAATCCACTCACCTCAACCTCCCAAAACGTGGGGTTACAGGCTGAGCCACCAAGCCCGGCTTCTACTCACTCTTAAAACTAGAAAACCTAGGACCTTTCTGATGCAAAGTCTGGCATTTTTACTGAAATTATTCATAATTTAAAAAATTATTTCATACCCCAAAACATTTTTTAAACTATAAAAATGTCATAAATAAGCAATATCCCCATTTTACACTTGAGAAAATAGTAAGGTAGAGCAATCTACCCACTCTTAAAACTAGAAAACGTAGGATCTTACTGATGCAAAGTTTGGCATTTTAATTGAAATTACTATCACATTTGGATTGTTGATTAACCACATATATACTGACGATCAACAAGGTTAGAAGTTTCCTGAACAAACTATGTTTTGTACAATTTTTTATATGCAATGTTTCACAGACTATCCTATGCAGGACATTTTGGTAGTCATCCAAAAAAAATCTTTTGTTCATAATGACGTCTAGCTCCAAGAGTCCTGTGGCAAAGCAGGCTTATAAAGTATTAGTCAGCCTTGAGATATATTTCAATTGTATTTTAAAATATAGTGAGCTGAGGATCCTACAAAATTTTCTGATAATAAGATCCCAAAATGTTTGCTTGCTTAGTCAATCTTCCAGCTTCCAACTGCATGTTAAAATAAGCCAATAAAACACCTACTTACATCCAAGTAAAAGAGAAAACTCAGTTTTTTTCACTTTCTGAGAAAAGTAATGGCTTACTGCATAGAAACAGATGGTATCAAAGCACGAGCCTAAACACTTCCTTGGATAATTTAACATAAAAAGTACTTTGTTTTCTTACACCAAATAATTATGATGAGCTTGGTAGTTACCATCTTTGACAATGTATTTTTATCAGAGACAGTGTATTTACTGTTGAAGAGGAAATATCTCTGCAATAAAAGAAATATAATTTCAAATATTTTAGCATTAAATTAAAAACCATTTTTTGTGTTCAAAAAGTCTCAAACTAATCAGTTCCTGAAAAAACTCCATGGCCTGTGTAAAAAACAAGACAAAATGCATTTTATCTGGGAAACAATTTATGTTCAAAGAATTACCACAGAATGAAACTCAAAAGATTCAGGCTCTATTGTCTTCATCCACAAATCTGGCATCTCTAGCAATAAAATCCACTAAAAGGCAACAATCCAATAATGCACTATGAAGTGTTCCTTAGAAAAAGTCATTTTTAAAAGAATGTACTTATTTTTCTTTTCTTTTTTTTTCTTTTTTTTGCAGTGGCGTGATCATCACTCACCACAGCCTCAACCTCCTGGGCTCAGATGATCTTTCTGTCACAGTCACCTGTGTAGCTGGGACTATAGGCAAGCACCACCATGCCTGGCTAATTTTTTAAATATTTTTGTGAAGATACATGTCCTAGCTATGTTTCTCAAGCTGGTCTTGAGCTCTTGGCCCTGGCATCCTAAAGTGCTTGGATTATAGGTGTGAGGCACTGTGTCTGGCTATTTTTCTTCTTCATACTTTATTTGTACTGGAGACTTCTGCAGGTGATGTTTTTACCATTGAAAT